>JAQGBJ010001008.1:0-28086 GCA_034698345.1 Sphaeridia pumilis | reverse complement strand
TGCGTCATATTCATATAGCCACAGCAGTTGCTAGAAGCACTGCGAAGGTTTTAAATAGCTACAGCAGGTTCCAAAAAACCTGAGCTGTATTCAAATAGCCACAGCAGTTTCCAAAAATACTGAACTGTATTCATATAGCCACAAAAGTTTCTGAAAATACTGCGTTGTATTCAAATAGCCACAGCAGTTGCTAGAAGCACTGCGAAGTATTTAAATAGCTACAGGAGTTTCCAAAAATACTGAGCTGTATTCAAATAGTTACAGCAGTTGCTAAAAATGCTGAACTGTATTCAAATACCAACAGCAGTTACTGAAAATACTACGATGTATTCATTTAGCCACAGAAGTTTCTGAAAATACTGCGTTGTATTCACATAGCCTCAGCAGTTGCCAGAAGCACTGCAAAATATTTAAATAGCTACAGCAGGTTCCAAAAATACTCAGCTGTATTCGAATAGCCACAGCAATTGCTGCAAATACTGCGCTGTGTCCAAGCCAAAGTACATACCAGAAGCACAGTGTTGCTAATCGCCACAGCAGTGGCTAGAAGCGCTGGGAAGTATTCAAACAGCCACTTCTGAAAATACTGCTCAGTATTCAAATATCTAGAGCTGTTTTAGGAGTACTGCGCAGTTATCGAATCGACTACTGTTACTAGAAGTAGTGCGCAGTTTTTAAATCGCCCCTGCATTTATTTGCGTAGCGTAGTTATTGTAGTAGCATCAATTGCTGCAGGAATTATATCGCAGTGTTTAAACCGCTCAAGCAAAGTTGTGGAGCGTTTTAATCGCTTGAGCATCAACTAGAAGAAATGCTTTTATTCAAACGGCGCCGATCGTTTTTAATAGCACTGCGCTGTGTATCCCACAAGCAGCTTCTGGATGCACTGCAAATTATTCAAAGTGAAGTAATTGCTGCGAAAGACACTGCGCAGTATTAATAACCACAAGAGTTGCTGAAAGCCTCGCGCGGCATTCGAATAGCCACAGCTGTGGCTGAAAACACTGCGCAGTGTTCAAAGAGCAGAGCAGTTGCTGAAAAATCTGCACAGTATTTAAAAAGCCACAGTAGTCGCTAAAAATACTGCGCAGTATTCAAACCGCCGTAGCTGCTGCTGAAGACACTGCGCTGTATTCGAATCAAAGTTTGGTCTCTAGCGTGGCATCCAGTAGGCCACGTACGAGGACCACGAAAGCTATACGGAAGATACCGGATTCAAAATGTCCTGCAGCGGGTAATTTGAATCCTTGCTGACGTACTCAATAAAGCCTGCCCGCCTTGATATTTGGAATAAGCCTGCAGGGGATTTTGAATGCTTGCTGACGTCCTCCGTAAAGCCTGCCTGCCCGCCTTGATATTTGGAATAAGAATGCAGGGAATTTTGAATCCTTATTTGAAATAAGCATTCAGGGAATTTTGAATCCGCGCTGACGTCCTCCGTAAAGCATGCCCGCCTTGTTATTTGAAATAAGCATGCAGGGAATTTTGAATCCGCGTTGACGTCCTCCGTAAAGCATGCCTGCCGTGGTGTTTGGAATAAGCAAGCAGGGGATTTTGAATCCGCGCTGACGTCCTCCGTAAAGCATGCCGGCCTTGGTATTAGAATTAAGCAGTCAGGGAAATTTGAATCCGTTCAGACGTCCTCCGTAAAGCATGCCCGCCGTGGTGTTTGGAATAAGCATGCAGGGAATTTTGAATCCGCGCTGACGTCCTCCGTAAAGCATGCCCGCCTTGTTATATGAAATAAGCAGTCAGGGGATTATGAATCCGCGTTGACGTCCTCCGTAAAGCATGCCTGCCGTGGTGTTTGGAATAAGCATTCAGGGAGTTTTGAATTCGCGCTGACGTCCTCCGTAAAGCATGCCCGCCTTGTTATATGAAATAAGCAGTCAGGGGATTATGAATCCGCGCTGACGTCCTCCGTAAAGCATGCCGGCCTTGTTATGAGAATTAAGCAGTCAGGGAAATTTGAATCCGTTCAGACGTCCTCCGTAAAGCAATGCCCGCCTTATTATTTGAAACGAGCACATCGAGCAATTTATCTATGACTCTTTCCGTAAAGCAATGCCCGCCTTATTATTTGAAACGAGCACATCGAGCAATTTCTCTATGACTCTGTACTCTGCTTGCCAAATACATATGTATTTACATGCTTTCCCGTAGCGCATCTTCGAACACATGGAAAATCACAGCGGAAAATTACAAACTCCCCAATCTCAGAAATTCGCTCCAGACACTAAACGGATTAAAATTCGCCAAATCCAAGATTATTTCGCAATTCTATAGAGAAAGTGCCCTATCTACTATAAAGGTCTCATACCGCTTAAATAATTCCTACAAGAAGTTAAAAGGATCACAAACATAGCTGTGTGATTCTATGTATGAGACACTCCGCGTCTCATAATAATTTGAAACACTTGTATTTTGTACCTGTACCTGTACCTGAAATCAACGCTTAGATTTTAGAAACTCATCAAAAGGTCAATAAGGAAAGCAATTACAGGCCGGGAAATTACTCGCTTCCCATCAGATTCATAACCTTCAAGTGCTATAAAATGCGCTGTTTTTTAAGGTTCAGGTTTTTGATCGTAAAAAACACGGGTAAAAAACAAAATATTATTTCCATCCAATGCTTTTCAAATTAGGAACGAATTTCCCAAGGCAGTTTCTTCTTCTTCCTCTGGATTTCAATGCTTCACATTTCCAATTATTGATGGCAATATAAAAATCAATTTCTCACTGTACTTCTTTTGTATTTGGAACTCATTGCGGTTTTTTCTGTGAGTCTGATTGAATTCGACACCTTTGATTTTTTTGGAGGTTTCTCCTTGTTCCTGAATTTGTTCGAAGGGGTAAAGTAATAAATTGCCTATTTACCCGGGTGATTCTTACGGTTCAGCAAATCAACCCCTTGCCCCTTTGCCAAGCCCAAAATTTTTTTTGATGACCCTTTTCTCCGTTGCTTGCGGTTTTAAACGGGTAAACCTGATTGAAATTTCCCCAGACTCTCAGATTACCCGCCCAGCTTTTTCCCTGAAAACTTTGTCAAAAGGCGGTCAAGTTTACGTGAAATTGACAGAACTGTGACAGTTGCTGAAAACATTGTATTGTCGGGAGGATTTTTGAAACTTGATGACTCTTCTCCATCAATAAAATTTTACTGACATTTGGCCCGGCAATTTCAAAGGTTTTTCAAACGGGTTCAAACTTTTTACTAGAGACCATTAGGTGCAAAATGGGCAAATAAATTTTATTTCCGGGATTAAAAACTCCCGCCATATTTCAAAGGGCTCTTGCTCTCTTCCTTTCCCTATTTGCCAACACTGACTCAACTGAAAGCTTACAAAAACGCCAATGGACATTTCACATATGGCACTCAAACAAACAGTCGTTTCGTAACAATAGTAGTAAATAAATAATGATTGACGAAATTTTACAATCGATAAGGCCGACGAAAAGGATTGCTTTTATTGCTCGGTTTAAATTATATGTGATTTTACATTACAAAATTTTGATATCAGTGCAGAAGCAGGAGGGGAAGCTTTGAAAAATTTTGATGCCATATTGACAGATTTAGCAAACGCAATTCCGCAACTAACCCTAGCTATAAAAATATAATGCTAAAACTCCCGGGTTTTAAAACCACTGAAGGATTTAAAGAGAGATGAAATTACCCGGCCAAATTACTGTAATGACGCAATAAAAAAGTATACAAAGTACAAGTGCAATTACTCCATTCAATATTTTGTTTGTTCAAAAACAGTAAAAAGTGTAATTGTACATTGTAATTGTAACACATGTTCCATCAAATAAATTCAAAGTCATAAAAAGCCTTAAGGCGAGTCGTAGACGTAGATATCCTTGCTCCAGCGTTTCAGCGCGCTATTCAAACTTCCCGAGACTTTAAACTCCTACTCTTATGCTTGGTTCCGGTCAGCAGAAGAGGAGGAGGAGGAGCAGCAGCTTTGTTCATCTCCATCACCTCTCTTTTCTAATTGCGCCAGCTTCCTTGATGGCTTTATGACCATCGAGTAAAGTGTGAGACGGCTCATAAATTAGCACTTGAGCCATTGAGTTATCATCGGACGGAGAAAGATAATAATAACCGTTTCCTTTTAACTACCTCTGCTCAATGATACTGACTACTAGTACGCGCCGCGCTCTTGTTTTCTCTATGGCTCAGCCGCACTAAATAATGTTTTACTCAATGATAGCCATGTGCTTTATGCTCTTTGCTTGATTAAGATTGTGGTGTTGGAAGAGGATGACTAGTGAAAGGCTTCCAAGTGTGAAATGGCCCCTTTGATATTATTTTATTATTATTGCCTCCTTGTTTCTCGTTCAGTATTTCTGGAGTAGGTTCCAGATTCCATCCATTTCAGAACCTTATTATTATAAATATTATCTTTTCGATGGATAAATCCAGAAACAAACGTCATCGTCTCAACCCAGAACGGGCCAAGAATGGACCATAAGAATGGTCAATTATTGTCATATTAGCCATGATTTAGACGGAACCAGAGGCCAACTTCCAGGCCTTCTTGAGCGCTCCCCAGACGTCGATGAATTGAAATGGGCACCATTTCCACCAATAATCGGACCATGTTTGATGGCTTTTGCTTGTTCGTCGCGGTCCGTAGCTCTTGACACTTTTCCACACAAATATTGTATTTACCGCCAAAACTTGGCCATGCCGAGCCATTGAAATAAGTCACGGCTCGATCGCCACAATCATAAATATAAAATCAGGTTCCAGTCCTTGACAGCGGTCCGCAGATATAATTACTTTTGCATTTTTATACTGAACTTTACTCGGTTATGGCGAATTATGGATTATATATAGCGGGAATTTCCAAGTTTAGGGAAACGAGATCTGAAATCAAGAGGGTGGTCAGGGAGGGCAGCTGCCTTGAACCACACAATGCCAGCCTCAAGTGACTTATTTAGCACTTTATGGCTCTTTTCGGTACTTTATGCTCATTTAGTCATCGAGTGACGTCGCGGCGGCTTGACAATCATAAACTTTGATTAGGGGTTTATATACATATAGCAGACCTTTCGGTACACAATCAACTTTTTCAAGTCGTGGCGCCAAGTTCAAAGCGCGCTATGTAATTAATGAGCGCGGATGTGAAACCGTGGCGAATTTGGGTGGACAAGAAAGCCTGGGCATACACATAAACGACCCTTTATAAATCAGCCAAAAATTGACATGTTCTGGCCAGGAGGTTAATTCAAGTGGGTGGTATAGAAGTGTAAATTCAATTCACGAGTCACTGAAGTTCCAATTGGGCAAAAGAATAAGTGTTGGGAGAGAAGGAAAAACAAGAAATGCAAGAGAAAGTTAATGCAAGTTTATGGCCCGCGGAAAGTGTATTTATTGCCAATTGTGAGCAGAGACACTTCCGCCATTTTTGCCTTTTATTTCCTTTATTTCTGGCCACCTTGGGGGTGTCGAAATGCATTAAAAATTATATGGAAGAAAAAGCAAAGGATACAAGATCTTCAAAAAGGTTAGGAGCCTCTAGGCTCGTGGTGTGTTTGGATGGACACGTGGTGGGTTTTTTTTCTTTCGCGCCTTTTTTGATTTGATTTCAAGGGTTAAATTGATTTGTATTTTTTGTTTGCTAAATTTTTGACCTGGAAAAGTAAAAGGTTATGGTTTGGGGGTAGAAAAAGGGTTTGTCATATATTTGTTGAGGGTCGGAGGCGCTTAAATTCAATTTTGAAGGTCAGAATTCCATAAGCTATGACAATAATAAACATGATTATGTAATTTTCTTATTGCTGAAAAGTTGACCCTAGAAATCTAGTTAACGCCCACTCTTAATATGACCACGATTTATTTGAAGTTGCGAGTATGTAACACCCTGTGACCCTTGAAACAAAGTTATATGGAAAAACACGCCTCCGGTGTCAACCAAAAGTTGGACGAAAAAAATACATTTTTATTACTTGATTTAAGGGCACAAATTCAGTGAGTTGAATTATAAATACAAATAAGACAGAATTTTCCGCCAAGAATAAAATTGAAATAAGCTTTTCCGCCATCTAGTGGATATCCAAGAATTTCCTTTAGGCTTAACTTCAAGGTTCCCTGGTCATAATCAATGCGTTCAAAACATTATCTAAAATGATCATACAGCACGTCAAAATGCACTCCTTGTCCACGTGGTAAAAAGAGGCAACGTTCATATACGCAGGTCGCATGCATCGGACCTGTTGTCGAAGTAGCGGATGACTTCGACACTGGCGCTCCAGCTCCGCCTTGATTTCACTCATCAACTCGCCCAGCATCGAACAGTAGGTCAGATACCCAATGTTTAGCCCAACAAAAAAGACGCCCACAACGCCCAGGCAATCGGCCACAAGTCCTTCGAATCTGATGGCCCCAAATATCGAAATACTTGCCACGAGGATGATGAGCGTCTGAACCATCAAAGTGTACATGCTAAAGGTTTCTCCAATACCAATGTTGAGGAGCTGGATGCGTCTAAAAATTTCAACGATGACAAAGTTCCTTTCTGAACTCCTCAGTTGTATTAACGATGAAGGCTTCTTCTTAATTGAGCTGCGCGCAGTAAACAAAACATTATGATAAGGTATATGACCAATGTAGCGACTCATTAACAAACAGTTTGCTAACTACATAAACTCTTTCAAGACGGCAGTGTTGCAAATGCAGAAAGAGTGAAGAGTTGACACCAGGACGATTCCAATAATGACACACTGGTGACCTGCGTACATGAAGATCACAAAATCCATCAGTTTGGCCACCGCTCTCCAGACACCTGTCAACCTAATTCCGAAAGCGAGTTGCACAAAGTTGCTCATCGCCAGAGGGAGCCAGGGAATCAGGAGCGTCATCAACGCTGCAGACACTGTGTTGCTATATGTCATCAAAATCATGAGTTCCAGCGTCAAATGACTTCGGGTCACGAGGACCGGAGAGGGAGCGTCAGAGCGAAAAAATCCACCTTGGAAAAAATTGTAATTAATTACTTTTAAATTCAAAATTGTTCTCTTGAACACTATATGAGAACCTACCGAGAAACTGGACGTGTTTCAAGCTTTCGCGCGCTGACGCAGCGACGCCACTGGTGTCCTTGATGAGCACTGATCCAATCATAATTGGAGTGAATATGAGCCCTAACGACATCATACTGAACATTATCTGAATTTGACCCCAGCCTTGGAACACTAGTCCGTAAAAGCTCATGAAGGCCGTGACTCCGAATATCGGATACGGATAAACCAGATTGAGGATCCCGAACCACTTGGTCCAGCGTCCGGTTCGGTTCACAAGCAACCGGTTTTTGGCTCCCGGTTGCAGTCTCCATGGCAACAGTCCTGTTCCACAACCAACTTTGTAAACCGCTACCATCAACTTTAAAGTTTTGTCGGGCAAAATGGGATTTCCGCCCAGCAACAACATGGTGAAGGTGCTGGAGTGCTGGACTATAGCTGAATAAACCAGCAAAATTCCTGTCTTCAGGTATATATAATGTGGGTCGTGACTGGACTACTGGACATGTCAATAAAATACATTTTCACTGTATCCGCTTCACTCCTTGTGTATTTCAAAGTTTCCAATCAACTCCTCCCCTTGAATATTAATGGGCTTTCAAGGATATGAAATGTGAGTGATTGATTAGTTAATTATTTGCGAGTGCTTTTCAATACATTTAATATCATACTACTCGCTCTCCTCACTCGAAATTCGCACAAGTGTATAAGAGAATTATAAATTGTTTCAGGCTTCAAGAGCCATGTTTCAAGCTCAAGTTTGCAAAAAATGTTGCTTTATTTTAATGCCGTTCCAGTTCCAGTGTTGTGAACCATGATGAATGTAGTTTCAACTGGTTCTTTAATTTTACACTTGGTTTTTGTATTGCATAAACGTGCCGCCGCCAATTCACCACCCTTGTGACCAGCACTTCGGGTGTCGGAGAAGGTCCGCTGTGAAATAATAAACAACATTGGTGACACGAGATGTGTTTTTGTTCCTCATTTCACAGTTCACCATCTGTGTAATAAAGACCACCAATAATGTTTTTATTGGACGCAATTCCATGAAATCTCCATCACAGCTCATCAGCGGTCATCAGTAGAGCTTCATTCACAAGTCAAGCCCGAAGTCGCTATTGGAAGGTCGTCAGGAGACATGTCTTTCTGCGATGACCAGCAGCTTGGAAATCGTAAAGTGAAACGACTTGTAACAATGCGGTTTCTTACGCTCCGTCATAAAAATTACTTAATTTATAAGGACACAATTTGAGTGACTTAAATTATGCATTATGAAGTGCATTCCTGATACAAATACAAGCAATAATTTTGGTTGCGGTTTTACAAATTATTAATTATATTGCAAAGTAAAATCATTGATATGTTTAAACCTTCAAGGTTTCCTTGTCATGATCAATGCGTTTAAAACATTATTCACAATAATCATACAACAGGTCAAAATACACGCCTTGTCCACGTGGTAAAAAGAGGCAACGTTCATATACGCAGGTCGCATGCATCGGACCTGCCTTCGAAGTAGCGGATGACTTCGACAGTGGCGCTCCAGCTCCACCTTGACTTTACTCATCCTCTCGCCCAGCATCGAACAGTAGGTCAGATACCCGATGTTCATCACAACAAAGAAGACGCCCACAACGCCCATGCAAACAGCAATAAGTCCTTCGAATCTGATGGCCCCAAATATCGAAGTACTTGCCACGAGGATGATGAGCGTCTGAGACATGAAAGTGAAACCGCTAAAGGTTTCTCCAATACCAATGTTGAGGAGCTGGATGCGTCTAAAAATTTCGACGATGACAAAGTTCCTGTCTGAGCTCCTCAGTTGTACTAACGAAGGCTTCTTCTTAATTGAGCTGCGCGCATAGTAAACACATATGATCATATAATATGAGCGATGCCAAATGTAGCGGCTTGAACACAAAAGTTTCCTTACTACATGAACTCTTTCAAGACGGCAGTGTTGCAGATGCTGAAAGAGTGCAGAGTTGACACCAGGACGATTCCGATAATGACACACTGGTGACCTGCATACATGACGATTCCAAAATCCATCAATTTGGCCACCCATTTCCAGACACCTGTGAACCTGATCCCGAAAGCGAGTTGCACAAAGTTGCTCATCGCCAGAGGGAGCCAGGGAATCAGCAGCGTCATGAGCGCTGCAGATACTGTGTTGCTGTATGTCATCAAAATCATGAGTTCCATTGCCAAATGACTTCGGGTCACAAGAACCGGAGAGGGAGCGTTGTAGCGGAAAAATCTCCCTTGGAAAAACATTACATGTAATTAATTACTTTTAATTTCAAAAATCTTCAGAACCTACCTAGAAACTGGACGTGTTTCAAGCTTTCGCGCGCTGAAGCAGCAACACCACTGGCGTCCTTGATGAGCACTGTTCCAACGAGAATGGGAGTGAAGATGAGCCCTAGCGACAACATACTGAACATTATCTGAATTTGACCCCAGCCTTGGAACGCTAGTCCGTAAAAGGTCAAGAAGGCCGTGACTCCAAATATCAGATACGGATAAACCAGATTCAGGGTTCCAAGCCAGCCGGTCCAGCGTCCGGTTCGGTTCACAAGCAACCGGTTTTTGGCTTCCGGTTCCAGTCTCCATGGCAACAGTCCTGTTCCACAACCAACTTTGTAAACCGTTACCATCAACTTTAAAGTTTTCTTGGGCAAAATGGGATTTTGGTCCAAAAATAACATGATGGTGATGACGAGTGTGAAGGTGTAGTGTGCTGGACTTCAGTTCCTGTCTCTCACAGGTAAATGTATATATGTGGGCCTTGCCGCGACTTGTCAACAAATATATGTTAACTGTACCTGTTCATTCCTTGTGTTTTCCAAAGTTTTTAATCAACTCCTCCACCTGAATATTGATGTAGCTTTCAAGGATATGAACTGACTGATTGGTAATTATGATTGAGTGCTTTTCTCGCCCTTCTTACTCAAGCTTCTCACAAATGTATATAAAAGAATTATAAATCGTTTCAGGCTCGGTGTATATTTCAAGCTCAAGTTTGCAAAAATATTGCTGTATTTTAGTGCCGTTCCAGTGCGAACCACGATTTGTGTGGCTAGTGGTATATAAGATCACAAAACGTGCCGCCGCAAATTCGCCACCCTTGACCAGCATTCCGGGTGTCGGAGAAGGTCCACTGTAAAATAATAAACAACATTGGTGACACGAGACGTGTTTTTGTTCCTTATTTCACAGTTCACCATCTGAATAGAAGACCACCAATAATGTTTTTATTGGACGCAATTCCATGAAATCTCCATAACAACTCATCAGCGGTCATCAGTAGAGCTTCATTCACAAGTCAAGCCCGAAGTCGCTATTGGAAGGTCGTCAGGAGACATGTCTTTGTCCAAGAGACCAACGTCTTGGAAACTTGGAAATCGTAAAGTGAAATGAGACTTTCATCAATGTGGTTTCTTATACTCCGTCATAAAAGTTTGGTTTGGTACGGGACATTTTATGAGTATATGTACAACAGTGCAATTTCTTCCTAATTCCTAACTCATAAGTCGCATATATATAATAATGAAATCCAGAACCATAAATTCAGCAGAGTCAACTCAACTGTTGCTTAAATTGTTAGGGGGCCATTTCTTCCAATCAAAACCTTTTGCTCCTGCCGCCAACTTGTTTGTCGTCATGAATTCGTGTCATCGGTGCCACACGAGTTGAGCAAAGGCGTCAAGTGGGCGGCGGCGGCGTCAAAGAAATTATTGAGATGTGTATAGCTTTGAATTAAAAAACCGTTAACTAACAAAACAACATTCGTCTCTCAATATATACCTCACACAATGTCCCTTTTCACCAAAACTTTTAGATAGAATCCGCTCGCCCCCCCCATTTACTCCTTACTGCCAAAGGAAGGGCCTTTTGAAGTCTCTTTTGAAAATCTCTCGCGGGTATTTTGCCCATTGATGTCACATTTAAGCGGCTCCTCTTGTTGTTGACTCAACACCAATCCAGCAATTATCTGTTGACTACTTGGGCGGTTAATTGTGCTCTCTTTCCACTTTTTTCTTGGTGGTAGCCCTGATTTTTTCAAACGATTCCAAATGGGCCAAGCCAAAACCTTTAGCCTTTTCTTTCTTCCCTTTGCCAGTCAGAAGGAGCAAGTACCGGAACAAATCTCTTTGATATTTACACCAAAGCGGTATAATTTTTCTTAAATTTTCAAAACTTTTCCTTTGATCTCTCAGTTGACGTTTCCTGTGAAGGTTTGGGCCGAAAAGGTAAAGAGCGGAATCAAAATATTTATGGAAGACACATCAACTTGAGGTCCTTATTTTCAAAGACCCTTAAGAAGGCACGTATATAATGAATCCCGACTACTTTTGTTGTTGCTCAATTTTCAAGCAAGACTCGATCATCATCATCGCCACCGCCTTAAAGTGTCAATGTTTACAGCTCATTGGACACAAGTCAAGGGAAAAGAAATACACAGAATCCCATAGAGATTCACCTAATAATACGTGCGGCCGTTTATGACACTGCTGCTCCTGGTGCAACAAACAAACTTGTAAATCTCAAAGGGGATGACAGCATAGCAAAGCCAAATAAAGATTCAAGGCTCAAGCTTCTACTCAAAGAATCTCAAAGACATATATGATCATCATCCGCTTATCTCATTATGGCGACACTTGAAGAATATACAATATATCTGTATAGATTTCTCGCCGATTCCTGTAATAAATCCATCAGGCCCTCCTCAGAGATCCCTAGCCAAAATCAACTTGAAAAACCAAACAATTCCAAGATTTCTTCATTCTTCACTAACTAAGTGTTCAGAAACTTCATAAGCAACATTATATAATATTTTGGCTCCAAAATCACTATCTCACTCTCAATTCGACTTCCGTTCTCGCCAATTAGGCTTGTTCATCATTCATGATATCAAATATTTATCTAACTGGAACAATCTCCGCCGCAGGTGGTGGTACTCACAGCAATCCTTCCGTGAAGCTTCTGCCAGAAGCTACTTGGCCACGTGCCCTTGTCTTATGGCAAAAGCCCGTGAAAATCCGCGGGAAGCTTCAAAATTCAAAATCATAACTACATTCCCATCATAAACTCTGGTGGATCTCATGGACTTGTTCAAGTGGCTTCAAATTACTCTCGAGGAGGAGACTTTCACCATACAACTCCCGCGAATTTCAAATTTCATCACCACATGATGATATAAATATACATGTCTTGTCAAGCAGCTCCAAAAACGATACTTGAAACGATGGTATACGCGCCCTTGAAACGCTACTTGAAAATCCCCGCGTGTCACACACACACATAACATCCTGTACATAAACGATGAGCTCCTCGTCAATTATTATCCTGGAAAATACATTCCAAAATCTCATGCTTTCTCCCATTCAAAAAAACACTTGTCAGTTTGATGGATTCGCATATATATCCTTCCTCATCCTTGGTAGCTTCGCAGGCCCACATCGACGACGTCGTTTCCCACTTGAGCCCAAAAATTAACTATGTGTTCACACACCACCACAATAAAAACGCGTATAATACAAAACACCACTTGTCCAATGTGGAAAGGAGGTAAAATGACAAAATATTCACAATCATAATACACACACAGACAGACCCAACAAAAGCTCGCTCTCTATTCACATTAACGCTTCACTTCACTCCAAGTGACTAATGAGCCAAAATGGGACCATCGAATCGAAGATTCGAAGCAACCTTCCATCGAACACATTCGTATTACATCAAGTTCCATTCTTCTGGTCACGTGTCGAAGGACAAAATTCGACGAGGACCTAATCGAACGTGCATTTTGCAAACTACATAATGTTTTTGATTGATTCAGACAACATGTCACATCGGCAGGAGGCCGAGGTTAGAAAAATGCGGTAAAAATGATGAATCTCCGGGAGGCGGAATTTAATGACTATTTGCAAACTTGAGGTCCTTAAACAAGGCTTCTGAATTAGTACTTGAAAAACTTGAATATAAAACTTATAGCTCATTTGATAAAACATGTAACCTTTTCATGGGAACCTGTTACATTGGGATTTTGCATGGTACATCGGAACCAGCTTGTATTTCTTACGTAACAAATTCAACCCTTTGAATCTTATTGAAATGACTGACACCCTTGTAATGACAGATTGATACGATCAGCTCCGGCTCGATACACCCGTTTCAGCTTGGCACACCACCAGCTATTCATCATTACGTGATTATTCCATGATTATTATTGTTATGCAACCGGCTTTTTAGTTGTGGAGGTTGTATGGGAAAAATGAGGAAGGTTTCCATTTGGTTTTGTGGGTTCAAGTAGTAGGAAAAATTCCAGCCGATTTGTATTGTCGCAGGTTGCAGTAGTCTCATCAGAATTGAGTGACAACCTTGGCGAACGGGTTAAGCGGTTGGTTCGATATGGTCTTTGGATTGCGTCAGAGGCTGAAGATTATAAACTGGTCCTTGGTGAGGGTGAATAAGATGGGCCCTTGATAATAAGGTCCGGTTGTTTTTGCCCGCTTAATTTAAATGGTGTGAACAGGATCATCTTTTTGTACTTGTCAATTTAGAGCCGAGGATGAATGACATGGACGTAACGCCCGCTTAATCAGTCAAATAGGTCCCACGCAGTAGATAGAGCAAAGCCGCCAAAATTCAAAGTTCCCGCGCTTAACCCTTTTAAGCGGCGGCTAATGTCAAGGGGCGTGTCGGCATGTATTTGTGTCGTCTTAACCTGACAGGTCACGTGGCCGCATGAATCTTGTTGCGATGCGAGCTCGTCCTGTAATCCTGTTAGTAGATAATTATGCACGGGTGACAGTTGTTTGAATTTCCCGCTTTTGGTTTTGAAAATAAAGGTTTTTTGAAATCTTGAAATTCGCGCCAAGGTTTAGGGCTATTGTTTCATTTTCCCGCCAATTCACCTGATCGCGCTGAGATTTTGAGCTGATGATTTTCAAATTTTCCCACCAAGCTTCAAGTGACCAGTTTTTAAATTCAAGATTTCGAACTGAATATTGTATTTTGCCGCCAAGCCTCTTTTGACCTGAGCAGGTTTTTTAAATTTTCAAAAATCCCGCGGTTTTTTACTACATTCATTTCCTCCACATCCTCAACCTAAATACTCCTCGGGGACCAATTTTTCGGTTTTTTACCACCAAAACCACTTGACTCTTCTCCCCCTGTTGACCAAAAGTGGTCAACAAATTCAGTCGGAATTGATGTCCTTTTAGTAGCTCGCGCTCGCATTTCCACTCAACTGTACAAAATTCACAAGCTGTAAATCTGACACTTGAAGCAAATTCAAACAGGCCAACTTGATTTACTTGTGATCCAGTCTAATTTATCATCATCAATCTTTCCGCGTTTACGGAAACTGCGTTTTTTCGATGGCCTTATGGCCATCTAAAGCCCTGCTTTTTTACCGTGTAAAGTCAATCGAGCGAAAAGTCGTCCCTTGAAATTCGACGTATTTTTCATGTACTTTTAATGTCCTGTTTTATGTAGAATGTGGGGAAATCCTCCCTGATGAGGGTTCGCATTACACTGCCGTTTTAAGCTGGAAATTACAAATTTACCTATCAAACCACTATATCTTGATCAAGTTTTTTGTCTATTTTTCTCTGTACATTACAAAAACTCTCAAGTGATCCGAAACTCGATTTACTCGATTACACCAAAAACCACATACTTTATTACGCCAAAACCACACGAGTCATCAACGCTTTATTAGCGCGCGCGCGCTAGCGCGCGCATCTGCTCAAATTTGTACACAAATTTGGTGGTGATTTTGCCCCGCGTTGGAGCGTATCGAGATCGAACCGATGCTCATTTAACTATATGCACAAATTCGCATGACAACATAAAAATCTGGTGCTGGAAGGAAACCTGTGGTAAAAAGTGAGGTTTCTCTCCATATAAAAATATGTCAACCTTAAGCCTTATGTTGTTGATCGATCCGCTTGATCCTCTTGAATCTAAAAAACTAATTCATGAACAAATATATGCCTTTATATTTCCCTCGAGCTCCTTTGCTTGTCAAGTGACTTTTTTTATTTATTATCCGACCTGCAATTTCCTGGAAACCGAGAACACATTTTTTTCCTTAATAATTTAATTAGCTGGAAATGAATCTACTTTTCTGAGAAACAAAACCAAGCAGAGCCAAATCTGTTGTGTGAGACAAAGTGGAAATGACAGGAGCAACTTGAGAGGGTGAAGAAAAATATACTTGAAAAATTGTAAATCTCTTTTGTAAGCCTCCTTGAGCATTGAACATCATCCATCATTTTTGTGGCGCGAGATTCAAATTTTTAATTTTCCGTGTAGTGAGAAAAACCCGGGTATTTTCCCCTACTTTTGGGGCGGTGTGGTGGTGAAGAATTTGTGAAGGCGTCACCACCATTTTTCAAACTTGGCGGGATCAACTTGAATCTTCTTCTCACTTTTCATCATGTTCACTCAGCATACTAATAGAGAAAGCGGATTTTCTCCGGGGATTTTAAATACCCGGGAGAATATAAGGGTTTTATAGCTCCTTTTCTTTTTTTGTGAAGGCCTGGAAAGAGTGCAGGTAAAAAGCTCTGAATCGTAAATCAAATCTTGGGTGGATTTTGTTTGGGAATTCTAAGAAGCTAGAAGCACAGATTTACATTGAATTTGACGTAAAGGAGATTCGGGAAAGATGGATCAAAATGATACCGAAAATCCGAAATCTTTTGATCGTATCATAGTACATATCAAAGCTGATGTGTTCCAGGAAGCAAGTAGGAATTGAAACACTTGCGAAAAATACTGTAAGGTTCCGACGACGACCCTTGCGCCATCTATCGGCAGCTTTCGAAATAGATTTTGGAGATGAGTAATTTTACCCGGTGTTTCCCTTTGCATTTGGATGGGAATCGGGTAGTAGTATAAAGTACAATCTCGTCATCATCATCATCATCCACCAAACCATCCCCAACTGTGATTTTGAAAGCTTGAATGAAAATATGCCCATTGTATATATGTGAAGCCTTGAGTGAAAAGGTGGTTTCGATCCGACCCGGGTATTTTAAAACTCCCTTCTTTCATTCATCCCCCTTTCAGCAGTAAGTTAGCAGTAAGTTGTATGTGTGTGTGTGAAGCTAAAGCTTGAATGAGGGTTGCAGTGGAAAAATCAAACCGGATTCCCTCCTCGCGGGTCTTTTTTCAGCTCTGAATGAACACAATGGGAAATTTCATTTTCTATGGTAGCCTTCACATAATTTCAATGGGTCGATCAGGCCTGTGTGTGTGAATCTGCAGGTTATAAAATTTTAAAGCTTTGCAGTGAATGGGTTTGTGCTTTGAGGAGGGATTGAAGGATGGTTGCGCAATATTGCATGTGTTAAAGTGGGATTTGGTGGCGGCAGCGCGCCACCAGCGCCATCTGCAGGAACGACTTTGTGTAGACAATTTCCAGCCAGGAATCAAACTAATAAGGTAATATTCGACTATGAAACTTATGCTCGACTTTGAAAAACTGCAGACTTATTCAAAACGGCATTTAACTACAGCAATATTTTTCAGATTATTAAATAACATACGTTTTGGAAACATTGTCAGCTACTGCATTCAGAGAGAACCCAAACCTCATTAATACCTGCCACCACTACGCTCGATGGTTCAATTTTTCAAACTTGGCGCGCTTTCTCCGCGCCGCGCCGCACGTTCCTTCCAATACGTGCGGGGTTAAAAAGTCTTTAGTGATTCCCACAGAACCCCAAGCTCCACCCCCTTCATATCAACTATCTCATCCATACGCTTTCAATCAGCATGTTCAACAATCGCCGCTGTCAGCCTTTAATCGTCAAGGCGACTTCCTGCAACAAAACTATTGTCGCCCCTTGATAGCGGCGCGCCTAATGAGCGCGCTATTTAAACTTTTGTACACTTTTGTGTATACATATTTTCTCTCGAGTATTTTCACCCTTCCCGCTTCATCATTGTATTAATTTTTAGCTGACCATTGGTTCTCACAGAAGAGCAACAACAACAAACAAGCGCTTCACTCTTGTGAGGCTTCACTCACCCCTTTGGTCCCGCGCGCTTTTTGTTCAAAAATTGGCGTTTTGACATTACAGTTAATGTGTGGGAGACGCTCAGTGTTCGATAATGGATCCACTTGAACATCCATTCACTCACAGTTCAGTCCGCTCAGTGTCTCTTTCATGTATTTGTACTTGAACAAACGCATTCAACTTTACTGCACCAATACAGGACGCATCCCATTGAGCACGTCACGTGCATAAATACAAACCTGCCACAAGTCAAGTCAATTAATAACCCGTCCTCCCAGCATATTGTTCTTGCTTTAGACAAATAAAAATCAAAGGGTTCTTCACAAACAACCACACACAATTTGGAGCAGCGGACGTGATTTTTAAATTTCCCGCCGCGCCGCGCGCGCGCCCGCTCGTCCCACGATCCTTGAAAAGGAGCATCCTCTTGTATACACACACTCCTATTAAAGTGATTACACATAAATGGGCTAATGATCACCCTGGTGGTTTGCATACAGAGCTAATGATGCAAAAGGGCCTCCGCGATTTCCTCCGACCCTTAAGTGTAACGTGAGAACCGATGCGCGCCGCGCCGCGCCGGTAGCATACATATAGCAAGCATCTCAAATTGGCATTGACAGGTCGCATTAATTTTATTCGTTTACCGGGATTTTTCAAACTTTCCTAGCGCGCGCGCCGCGCGCCCTCTGGCGCCGTAACTTTTGTTTCAAGATTACGTCAAAATTCCTCACATTTGTCATCAATCATTAACTTTCACTTTGTTCATTTCCTGCTGGTCCTCGGCGCGCTCATCTTTTGTCCTTACGTAAAAGCAATGTAATCTCCGTCACGTTTCGCCTGATTGACCCTTGGTTATTTTGTCATTTCCACGGAATCTTGACGACAAAATCCCGCCAAAAGTAGTGGTGGTGAGGCCCAAATGTCAGTCAAGCCTGAGGTATCTTATTATTAATTCATGTTCCCACTACCGTATAGGGAACCGTAGACGAGACGATGATTTCTCTCTCATTTCCTAAATGATGAGCAAGGCATTTTGGGAATTTTATTCTCCAAAATACTGATTACTGACTGGGTGGCGGCGCTCCGCGCTCTCATCCGCTTGGGTGCACTTGAGTCGAGATTGAAAGCGATATTATTTATTATTGATTGATCATCATCCAGCCACCCCCGCAGCAAAAACCTGAATACTTTGATCAAGTACCAACAACCAACTGGAATCCAAAATATATATAAGGCGATCCTTTTTTCCCCGTCCCGTGTCTAATGCACGCTCAATATGACAAATGAAGAGGATGAATCGGATGGATCCGAATCCAGATTGCCACCCTCGCATCGGACAATTATCCTCGTAACAGTAACAACACCGTCCACACCGTGTACAAAGATCTGCAAACCTCGCACTAGTTTGCTTGTGCTTATAAATAATTTAAGCGAGCTTCGGGGGTTGGAAGCTTAATCATTAGTAACAATGTAAGTGGATGAGTGAGTTGGAAATTGATCTAGCGGATCAGCCTTGGGGCGAGGCATTTATTCAAGCTTTTGCTATGTCGCTGTCGCCAAAGAGGCCAAGCCAAGTAGTCATTAGGATGCCACTTGACCGAGACGAAATATGATGAATTATTGTCTATATCTGGCAGCCAAAGTCTGAGTCGACTTTCATCTCGTCAATCTTATCGTTTCCGGCAGGCAACTGACTTACTGAGTGAGTGAGTGAATTGTTGATGTTCAACAGCACGCGATCTGAGTCAGGTGTTATATCAATGGGAAACGCCATCTGACGGCTGTTTTAATTGTGCCACTAAATAAATATAAAATTTCAAAGAATAAGGCACGACTTCTGCTCCAGTTGCGGATACAAAACCGCTTTCACTGCAGCCTCTTCGAAGACGGACTCCAAACCAACGCGACTCCTGGCTGAGCATTCGACGTACTTGAGGAAACCATTTTTCTTGGCAAAAGCAGCTCCTTGGTTATAAGATATTGCGGGTTGGTTGCTGTTGAATTCCTCGCGAAGATCCAGTTGAGTACCCACCAAAATGACTGGTGTATTTGGGCAGTGGAGCCGAACTTCGGGAATCCACTGATCAGGATCAGGAAAAAACTTGAGGTTAGTTTTAAAATTCCCGCGTTTTCACCCCCCCCCCACCACCACTCACCTTGTTTAGCACATTTTCCAAAGACTCAGGGTTGACGAGTGAGAAACACACAAGAAAGACGTCTGTCCCAGGGTAGTCTAACGAGGGCCGAAGTCGATCGTGCTCTTCCGTAGCCAGAGTTTCCCACAAACTTAAGAGCACTGGATTCTCGTCAATCTTGAGATTTAATTCGGGAACATGCCACCGCGGTGATATATAAACCAGCGGCTTCATCTGCAAAAAAAATCAGTTAGGTTGTTCAAAGAAGCTTAAAAATTGAACTTTGCCGCGGTTTTCAAAATAAGTTTGTCGGATGACCCCAGGTGTTAATTCCTGCACAAAATTGTTGTAAACGTTTGTTGAAAACGTCAGCTGGAGTTGGAGAAGCGAAATATGTTTGTCGTCTTTTAGTATTGTTAATACGTATTTATGTTATTGTGATTTGAGAATGTGGTGGACTTTGGACTTGTAAGCCTCTGGTTGAGGTACACCTTCGAGTGGAGAGGACGGATGGAAACGTCTGGAATCTGACTTACACGTTGGTGGGATTTTAATGTATTGTAAATGTAAACGTTAGCTTTAAAGGGTCTTGTGTTGTAGCGACGGAACGTCGGAGCTCGCCTATAAAAAGGCCGATTTGGTGGTAATTTGTAACACTCATAGTTTGGGACTTGTACTGGAAAGAAGTCTAGAAGAGAGTTGTATATTGTTAAGATTGTCTGTCTGTTGATTTGTGTGTCTGTGGAAATGTGTAGTTGTGAGTTGTAATTGTGAGTGGTAAATTGGTGGGTAATTAAAAGTCAATTGATCGTCAGTCAGTTAAAATCCGCGTTATTCTTTATTGAATTGTTAGTTGAGGATTGATATCAGATTATTATTGAATCAAAGACTTTAGCAAGACAGATTGTAGGACGTACTGCAGGCTGTAGTTTAGGCCATTGGTCGGCTATTGTGCAGGCTGAAAGTTATAGAGCAGGCTGCAGCGTTGGCTATAGTTCAGGTTATAGTTCAGGTTATAGTTCAGGTTACAGTATGGACTGTAAGACAGGAAGTAAGACAGGCTGTAAGATAGGTTGTAAGACAGGATGTAAGACAGGCTGTAAGACAGGATGTAAGACAGGCTGTAAGACAGGATGTAAGACAGGATGTAAGACGGAAGTGTAAGATGATTTGTAAGACGTAAAATTTAGCCCTGTTAGAACCCGCCTACAGTATAGACCGAGGAGGTTTATAAGGCTGTAGAAATCTTCACTCGGTTTGTAGATCAGCAAAATCAAAGTCCATTAGACACAAAGATTATCTACGTTGTTAAGATTTTAGTTTTATTTTACCAGCCATAAGCGGTTAACAAAAGTGTCAAGTTTGCAGATTTTTTCACTTGAGTTAGAAGAGCAAACTTCAAAGATCAGCTGCATTAGATAGTTATTCAGAGACCACGATGGTTTTTGCCATGTATTTTTACTTTTCTGAAGGTGTAAAAACGCTGTCCAGGCCATAGGCTATTGAGAACACGAGTTTGTTTGTCTTGTTGGAAGACAAAAGCGTTATAACGATTCCTTTGTTCTTTAGCGAGAAGAAAACGCTGCTCGCGCCTACATCACTCATCAAGGCATGTATATACTAAATGCTCAAAATGGAATGGCAAATATTTTGCAAAATCCCTTTTGCCTCTTAAGAGCTCATTATGCAGAGATGTTCTCGTTTCATGTCCATGTTAGTAAATTGTATTTATCACATGATCGCAAGTGTTAACAGAAATGGCAAAACAGCACGTGACTAACCAGCTTGTTAGCAGCTCAAGCTACAGGTTAATAAAAGTGCAAGTCGTTACTTCAAACTTCAAAGCCTGTTTCGCTTGGCTATACAACCACATATAGAATACACCCAACTTTTTGCGAATAGGACGAAGAAGAAACGAAGATGAGCGTTTGGGCTTGCGGAAAAATCGCTTATTATAGATTTGTGAATATCCAACACAACACGCACAACATATACGCTGAAGCTCACAACTCTCAAATGACCTCGGTAGGTCGTAGCTCATCTTGACTGTGATAAGCATGTTCATGAGTTTGGGAATAAGCTATGAAGTAGGCAGCAGTTGGCAAAAAGGATTAGGGAATCGTAATGACGCTTTAAGAAGATAGGGATGGAGGTGTGTCGCTGATGTGAAGCGCGATTGGCTGATTTCGAAGGAGTGACAGCGTCAAGCGCTTGAGATTCTTCAAACAAACAACGCAGTGACATACATTTTCCATCCATCATCAAAACATGTTCGATAGCTGATAGCGTTAACTATTAAATGTATATTTATTCGCAAACTTTGCGAATTTGGCAAATGCAGGAAAACTCGAGCAGTTCTAAGAAGCCAAGAAGGAAAACGTAGAGAGGTGAGGCGGACACAGATGCCCTTGAGCCCTTTGTCTCCGCGGAGGCACGCGGGCAGTTTGAATTTGTGGTTTTCGCGAGCATTTTTTGCAAGAAAATGTCAACAAAAATGTTTTGCCTGTTTTGCTGTTGGGAAGAATGTTGAATATGCATCGTATAATTTGTAATTTGATTTGATACGGCAATCGAAGAGCTTAGCGTTTGTACCTTGTTCCATTCATATTGATTAAGTAACGTTGACTAGTGCACAACTGCAAGATTAAGACATGAAAGAAGCTGATGCAAGTCTTGTAAGTTCTCAAACTATTGATCTCATTCCTCCAACATTTAATTCAGACAATCTGGGAAACTTATATTCAGTTTGATTGGTAATATATGTTATTTTATAGGATGATTCGCGTGCTTCATGACTCTAGGGATCCATGTTCGAAGAAAATTGCAAATCGTCAATCGATAATAGTCACATGGAGAATAGAATATTAAGATTAAGAGGGAGAGCCAAGCCGATGCCTTATGTAAGAAAGAAGACCGAAGAAGAGAAGAAAATGCCCGGGTATCAGTATCAAATTATATGAGTTTGACATGCAAGTGTGTCTGGATCGTTATGTAGTTCAGCCGAGCCGTACAAACAGATTTTCTCATGCCACCGACACGTAAGGGAAAGTTGTGACGCTTGCCAAAAGAAAGTGCGGATGTCAACATTCTACTGCGTCGTTTCTTCGTTGCCTTTTTGCAGAACTCCGGCTGACTTATATACTGCTCGCTTTCACGGAGAACGTAAACAAACTTGGAACCGGGCAGCAGCAACATGGAGGGAGATACTGTTGAAAGTGAGTGACATAACGTCGTTGACGTTATTCGCCATTTACGTCACAAGCTTCAATACCAGTAAGTTAACCTAATCATCAATTGTGTTGGTAGCTTTGAGTTCATCTCCATGGGCTATTGATACCGTTTGAAGACGAAGGCGAAAGTAGTTTTGTGACATCAAGATCAAGAAGTCCTTTAATTATATATACATGCCCTTGGACCGGTGTAGGGGATTGCAGTAGAAGATCCAGAGTCAATCGTGGAGTCACACGGTGGTTTGTGTATTTTCTGTTCTCCAGCATTCACGTGATGTTTAGTGCTTAGTAAATGCTGGCTGGATTCCTGGACCAGCTGGAAATTGCTGCACCAGCAAAAGCATTAGATTCAACGATGGTGCAGTGAATAAAGAAGACTCAGCTGTAGAACGCGCATCTATGCCATAGCATTCAGTTCTATGCTGAAACATAAAAGTTTGTTGCTAAACCTACTGTTGAATCAACTGCATTCAATGTTACAGCAAGCTTGATGAGGGACCTGACGGGGCTCATGTTGTTGAGTTGTGATTGGACTGTTTTGTAGGTGTGAGGTTGACGTAGTGGTTGTGGTTGTTTGTTGGACAAAGTGTATAAAGTACTGGGACTGCTTTAGTATTGATAGTTTTTGCTTTCTAGAGCTGGTGCGGTGAAGACATTGGATCGTGAATCGTGACTTAACGTATGACTACGACCTGGAAGAGCCTGGATTCGAGAAGGAGTGTTTGAAATGGCATTGTTGCTGAGGTTGGTCGGGACGGAGCAAATTGTGTAAGTGGAATTCCTTGTCAGTAATTTCAAACTATTTCACATGCAATTAACTAACTAATAAGGTGGCAGATGAATAAGGAGACTGCGAGTATCTAACTTTTCAATATGGTTTGATTCCAGACGCTCCAGTCCATTCTGCATTAGCAAGCGATTTTTGACAGTCAAGGCAAGCCCGAGAATATCTTCAGCTCTACCTAGACAGGTGGGTGGTAGGGCTTTTTGATGTTGTTTTAGAGCAATACCGAAGGTGTTGTGATCCATTGCTGACTTGGAATGTTTTGATACACGTGCAGATTACCAAGTTCATCGAGGACAATGCTGAACGAAGTGGGCCAAAGGAAATTCACATCTGTGATGGATCTGAAAAGGAGTACCATTTCATGATGAACATGCTCGTGGAAGGTGGGACTGCGAGGAAGTTGCCCAAGTATCCAAACTGGTACGTTGCTTCAGCATGACCTTGCGACGAAATGTCTCTTTTGTGGGATTCAATGTTTGATTTGCTTGGTATTGTTGCAGTTGGCTGGTACAAACGGATCCGAGAGACGTAGCAAGAGTTGAAGGCAAGACGTTTATCAGCACCAAGAACAAACATGATGTGGTTCCAAACGGTCAGAATCCGGGCAAAGGAGTGTTGCCAAACTGGATGTCACTGCAAGATTTAGATAATGTCGTCAAAGAAAGATTCCATAACTGTATGAATGGTAAGTTGGTGATGTTGACATTAGCTTAGCTCAAGAACAAGCTTATTAGTGTTTTATTATGATAATCAGCTGGCTTTTGCAGATTTAAATTATAATTCTTCTCCTTGCAGGTCGCACTATGTATGTCATTCCATTTTCGATGGGTCCTGTCGGTTCCAAGTACTCCAAGATCGGGATCCAGCTTACCGATTCGCCTTATGTTGTTGCAAGTATGAGAGTCATGACCAGGATGGGAGAACGTGTGTTGGATCATGTCGATCCGGATGATTTTGTCAAGTAAGTTGACCGGATGTTGGTTTCCTTAGTAGCGGTTAATTTGCTGGTGGGCGAAAATCTGGACTGGATATCAGTTGGCTATAGCTGAACTATAGCCTTGAGAACACGTTTCCGTTCGAAGAAGTTCAGGCAAACCGTTAGATTATAGTTCATTCATACGGTTCAACAACAAAACATGCTTTTGAAGCATGCTTTGATAATGGAAGTTTCAGCGAAGTATTCGCAAGTAGCGAGTGGTAGGCCAATGGATTTGTGTTTCTTCTTTGTTATTAGCACATTTCGCAACTCGTGTGAAAAAGTCAAGCTTGCATATACGTAAAAAATATACAGCATGGCGTTTAAGCTTAACTGGTTTCCGCGTGCTTTGGCTTTAATGTCATCTTCGACCTTCAGATTAGCTGCAAGCAGTGTTCTTGATATCACATGTAGTCAAGTGTTTTGAGTATGTATTCTATTCATGAATAAAGAATCAAGTAGTCGTTGACACAAGCAGGTACAGTAAAAGTTGGAATTTTTATGATTTCCAGATGCCTACATTCCGTCGGAGAACCACTGAAGCCTGGACAACACTCTACCAAATGGCCTTGCAGCCCTGAAAAGACCATCATTGCACATAAGCCTGAGACAAACGAGATCATTTCTTATGGCTCTGGATATGGCGGTAACAGCCTTCTGGGGAAGAAGTGTTTGGCGTTGAGGCTGGGATCGTACATGGCGAAAAACCAAGGATGGTTGGCTGAACATATGCTGATTTTGGGCGTTACCAGTCCACACAGTAGCAAGAAGCGCTACATTGCCGCTGCCTTCCCTTCAGCTTGTGGCAAAACTAATTTGGCTATGATGACACCAAGGTTACCTGGATACAAGGTATGCGAACTGGATAACTAAGGAACTTGAGAAAAAACATCAATTCTAATGCCATTGTTGTGTATTTTGCAGGTGGAATGCGTTGGAGACGACATTGCATGGTTACACTTTGACAAGAATGGACAGCTCAGAGCAATCAATCCTGAGCACGGTTTCTTTGGTGTGGCTCCTGGAACCAACAGTGGCTCCAACCCTGTAGCAATGCAGACCATATTCCATGACACTGTTTTCACTAATGTGGCCTCTACAGCTGATGGTGGTGTTTGGTGGGACGGAATGGAACCAACGAATCAGAAAATCACTGACTGGCTTGGAAAAGACTGGGAAGCCGGATGTGGACGGCCTGCTGCTCACCCAAATTCAAGATTTACAAGTCCTGCTACGAACTGTCCTATTTTGGTAATACTTCGTTTGTGCGATGCAGGAGTATGCTGAGATGAGCACTGTAAAAACTAACTTGGATTACTTTCAGGATCCAAAATGGGAAGACGCGGAAGGAGTACCGATTGACGCTATCTTGTTCGGTGGGAGAAGACCTCAGGGAGTACCTCTAGTGTACGAAGCACTTAATTGGGAACATTCAGTATTCGTTGGGACCACTATGCGATCAGAAGCGACAGCCGCAGCAGAATTTAAGGTGAGAAATCAAAATGTGGATAGACGAGTGGCTGACGTAACATTTTGTCATGATACAAATCAATACATGGTTCTTTTGGTTGCAGACAAAGCAAGTTATGAATGACCCCTTCGCCATGCGACCCTTCGTAGGATACAATCTTGGCCAATACATTCAGCATTGGTTGGACTTCTCCAAGAAACAAGAAGTTCAACTTCCCAAAGTCTTCCACGTTAACTGGTTTAGGAAGGATGCACAGGTAAATGCAATAATTGCTGATGTTTATGAATCGTGGCTTTCTTGTTGTTAAAATATGTTTTTTTTTCGCATTTCAGGGTAAATTCATGTGGCCTGGCTTCGGCGACAACATTCGAGTATTAGACTGGATTCTCCGCCGCGTCGAACAGAACAATACCAGTGACGCCATTCAGACTCCAATCGGATACGTACCTCAAAAGTCCTCATTCAACTTGAATGGCTTAGATGATGTGAACTGGGATGAGCTTTTTAGAGTCGATAAACCGTTTTGGCAAGAAGAGGTGAGCTTTTATTGTTCAAGTTTTGCCCTAATCATTGCTGCTACTATGATGACATGTCTAAACCCATTGGTTTCTTTGCAATTTCGCAGGTTAACAGTCTACGCAAGTACCTGGATGATAACGTAGGGACTGATCTGCCCAAGGAAATCAAGGACCAATTGAATCAGCTAGAATCACGTTTAAACAACTAGTGTACAGATAGTTCGTACAAATAGATTTGTTTTGTAACTATTTATTGTTACCTTCTCACGTTTTCGCTTACTTATTAGTGTACAACCTCTTGCAAGGTTTCAAGTTCCAGTTTGTTATATGTACTAGGTAAACAGAGTTTATATCGCACAATCAAAACTCCTAAAATTTACCGTTTTCGTCTAATTTCTTTAATTAGAAAGTTGATTTTTGTAACACACAAACACCTTTAGTCTAGCCCTGAAAAGTTTATCTATGCTATGGCTATGGGTTCATGAGCCTTCTGGAGATTTTTCTTTCTTTTTCTGCAAGAGTATTCAAAAAGTACTCAAAAGTTGACAATTAAAGAATTAATCTTTGAAGCTCACTTTATGAATTTTTCGAGCCATGGATGGAGGTGCCGGTGTATTTCGCCGCGTTGGATATGGAGACCTGTGAATCCGCCGTGCTGTACCTTGGCTTGACTGCTGTGGAACTGAACTATTGAAGTGCACACGGGTTGGAGTTGGAATGTGCGACCTCCGTGAATGCAACCCCGGACTCCTCTGTGTGCCGGCTGGGGATGGCCCTGAAGACGTCTGCAGAAATTTAGATTTTTTAAGATTGGCTTGTATTTCAATATTTAGTAGTCTTTTTCTGCACAAACTTGCCTGTGCATTCGGTACAGATTGTCTTGGAGTTGGTGACAATGTGGACTTCTTCTGCAAGTTATACAGAATTAGTGCGCTGGACAGCAACGTTATGGTCGTATTTGTAAACTTACGTACTTTCTTGTAACCTTCTGGAGGATTCATCAGAACCAGGACCAGGAGGAGAATGCGCTACTAGAATTTCAAGGGATTGTGTCATCTTTGGACTTCATTTCATGAATTATTCAAACTGTATAGAAGTCTCAAATTACGTAGAATCTGTTGTTTGACTATGGTAACCGCAAGATTGAAAGTACATTAATTTAAAAACCACTGGTGGGCTTTTAATCTTCTGGGCCAATCCTTACTACGTTTCCATTTCTCGTATGCACAATTTGAGATTGGGGTGGAAGCCAACTATGGCATAGAATGCGATAACTTCTAGTACTTAAATTGACGAAGCCAACAGACGCTACTATCTGAACTTGAGTTAGCTTTCAATCATGATATATTTCCGGAAGCAAGTTATGGTATAAAACCCTGGAGAGATAGTCCATGTAAAGTAAAATTCACTTAAGGTTAGAAGATAGCGTACCTGAATTAGTCAGCATTTGGTACATACATAACACCATATTTCGAACACGGTTACATTTTTAAAGACGATGACAAGACGAAAATCATATAAAATTACTGTCGTTTAAGCGAAGGCGGATACCCGGTATGTATAGCTATCAGATAATCTCTTCCGGCTCCGGCAAATCATAGCTGTAAACGATACCTGTCGACTATATTCCACTGACCAGTAGCAGAAACTGAAGATCACTAAAATGCTAACAGTATGTAGAACAACCCTGGTAATAATACTATACTTATAATGTGAATTAAGCTTAAGGTACATTACGTAGTGCGCCAGAATTTCTTCAGCGTAGAGGTAAGCAGAAGGCACCATTGGTCAACCAGTTCACAACCTGATTCTTACACACTTTGGATCTAATCACTATCGCTGGACGAAGAGCTGGAACTGCTGCCCCAACCATGACCGTGACCATGTTTCTTGTGCTTGA
>JAQGBJ010001007.1:0-28095 GCA_034698345.1 Sphaeridia pumilis | reverse complement strand
GGGGAATAACGCCGGAACAAGGAAATGAATTTCAAAATTACTTTTTAGTCTGTAATTAAAACGTGTAACAAAACAAAGCCACTCTGATGACAAATATCCGTAAAATGTTACATAATATTCGTTGGATTCTGTGATAAAGGCTTCTCAACTTTCAAAGCTTTGTTGCATCCCCAGGATTTTCATTAATTCTCAAAGGATTTGGGATCATGGGATTCTTGGAATCTTCTTCACCGCTCTTCGGGTTGCTCAGCGTCTCTCGAACTTCGGACAGGATTTTGTGAGTTCGGTGAAGCTGGCGACAGATGACTTTTTCCATGCCTTCCTTGTCTTTCTCGGAATGCTCAAGCAACTCAATTGCTTTCTTCAGTGACTGGAACAAAAGATAAAAATTTGATACCAAATTCTTGCAACTATTATCAAGTGTTTCTAAGGAAATCCAATAAAAATCTCACGTTTCTAGTATTTGCCAGCTTAATTGCCAACTTGGAGTTATTCTCCCTCAGGGTTTTGTTCATCAATTCAATGTTATTTTCGTATCGGAAGCCCCCTCCTAGCGACGACTCGGAACTTCGAACTCTTCGAAGTTGGTCTTCGGGCGGCGGCTCCACTTGAAAAATGCCTTCTTCTACGCCATCTCCAACGTTTGAAGTCTCTTTTTCTTTTAGTTTCAAAGGAACTGTCGATGTTGTACTTCTTGGAATCAACGTCTTGGTTGGAGACGATGCCGGAACTGTTGCAGGTCTTGTATATTTTTCCAGCTCGCCAATCTAAAAAATAGAACAAACAAATGATTTACTTCAAAACACTTCCTAGAAATCATAGAAATTTTTGTAGACATTCACAGATTTAATTAGCCCAGAAGGACTGCAAATGCTCATTTTCTTGAGAGCCTGAAGTTCGCTTATGAGAATCGCCTGTTCTCGATGTACTTTTTCCAAGGCGCTTTGGTGAATTTTGAGCTGGTTGGCCATTTCGAACTTGGCTGCGTTGCTCAGGGCTACTGTTCTATCCTGAGCTTGTCTCAAAGAAAGCTGAAGTTGAGTATTCAATTTTTGAAGTTTTTGGTTGTCTTCCGTGAGTCGATCAATCATGGTCTAAGGAAGAAAGAATATTTTTAAAAGCCATAACTCAAGGCTGAATTATTAGAGCAAAAAATCCCCTGGGAAACTTACGCCATACTTGATTTCGGTATCGCGTTGATACGAAGTGTAGGACTGCTCCATACCCCTCAACTGGGCCACCAGCCCATTGCGTTCTTCCAACACCAGCTCAAAGTCTCGCTTAGTTGCCTCGTATTCCGCTTGGAGGCGTGCCAGGTTTTGCAGGTTTTGTTCGTACTGAGCTACTGGTTCATCAGCTAAAAGTTTTGGAATTGGAGTGCTCGTTTCAAAAGAGAACTCATCGCCATTGTTGTTGTTCGCTGCGGTGAATGAAAGCGACGCTGACAAAGCGCTTATTGGATGACTTCGGAGAAGCGCCGGCCTCCCGTCTGGCGAGTACAGTTGACTGGGTCCTTGCCGCTGAATTTGGACAACTTTTCGCTCTAGCGTTGTAGCATAATGCCGAAGTTCGGTATACTTGTTCAACACAGTAGCTTCTTTTTCTAGCAGGCTTTCCTTGATTTTGGTTTCGGCTTCTAGTTTATTTTCTGTTTGTTGTAGTTGGTATTCTAGCTTTTGTTTGTCTTGCTTTAATGAACTAATTTCTTCTTCCAAGGCTGAATCTCTGGAATCTGAAAAACATTTTTTAGCGTTGATAATTTTCTCGAAAAAGTTGATTTTGTTTGCTAATTTCTAAAAAATTACTATTCTTCGGATGAGAATTGACGAAGCCCCTTGGCTCCACAACACTTCCTTTAGTCTCGTTCAAATGTATTCTCAGCTTCAACTGAAAATTCTCTCGTTCCAACTTTAGTATTTTCTCGTTCAAATCTCGATTATTACAGTTAGTTCGAAGAGTCTGCGTTCTATTGCTTGAAGAAGCCGCGTCATCGCTTCCTGGAGCTGCCGAAATTGGCTCTTCATCTGAACTCGAGGTTAGGCCTTCGTCGTCCATGAAATTATAGTCTGAACACGTGTTCAAGTTATCCAATTAATTAATGAAAATGTCAAGAAGATTCCCAGAAATTAGTAACTTTTGAATGTGAATTTAAAGTTTGAATTTTACCGCGCTTGTGGCTTCCAACGAAATTACGCGCGCGTGCATGCTTAATTGATGAAACTGAAAAATACCGGGAATAGTAGCTATTTCCGTTTTTTCTGCAAAATTTCTTCAAACAAGTGCTCAATTTTTCACGGTCTAATTGCCATTTACGTGTTACGGAAGTTGGCGAATGTGCTACGCAAGATTGTTTACAAAAGTAAAAGCTTATGATATAGCAATATGGTTGAAAACCTGAGCTTCTGAAGCGTTAAATTTGCTTTGAAATAATATACTTTTTGATTGCTTGGTAAACCAAAATATATGTGTTGTTCAGCTCACTGACTTTTACCTATGCCTTTTGATGTGTGCTGTTTACCAAAGTTTACGTTTGCCATTTTGGCAGGCCCCTAAAGCATTTCCTTTTTTGCGGTTCCTGTGATTCCTGTGATCTTTTGATTGCTTAATTATGAGTGAGTGATCTCAACCGTGTGTATATTGCTAATATTTTTTCCTGGAATGTTTTTGAACCTGCTAACCCCAGCCGGAAGTCTGACCAATTTCATATCCGGAAGAAGTTGCAGAAACTTTTTGAAGTTGACTGGCTGACTTGAGTTGAATAATAAACCATAGAGTTTACGCAAGATCATCGAGTTTTTATTCTTCGACCCCTTTGCATCATAGACATTGCTAATAGTACAAAAAATAGAAAATCATAAAAACGGTACGAAACCTGACTGAGCAACAATAAAAAGAAATGACTTGAGCATATAGAATGTGATGGATGACTATTTGGAATTGGCGCCATTTTTAAAAAACTGGTTGTTAAGAAGGTGTCCTCAGAAGAGACACGTGGTTTTTGGAAGTCTTATTGGCGGTTGAAGACATTGTTGAGGTATAGTCGGAAGTCCTTAACCTTGGTGTCCACCACCATGGCCCCAGCCCCATCCGTGTTGCTTGGGTTGCCAGCCGTGGGAAGCGTGGGCATCAGCGCCTTGCCAGATGTACTTGCTGTATCCCTTGCCTTGTTCTTGGAGCTGGAGGATACAAGGAGAAATTTCAAAAATTAGTGAAACCGGAAGTGCGAATACTTTGATTGATTCTCAGGTGGCGCCACTTACTCCATAGTTGTAATGATGAGGAGTCTGGTGAGACTTGACGTTGGCCCATCCGTGGTATTGACGGCCCCAACCGCCATGGTGTCCATGTCCACCGTGTCCGTGTCCGGCTTCATGGCCCCAGCCGTGGCTTCCGTGGGAAGCGTGTCCGGCGTAGGCGACGGCGGCCAAAGCGAGAACCAACAACTGCGGAAGCAAAAACCGAAGTCTATTGTTAAAACTTGTCTTTGCTATTTCTAGCTCCTTTTGTATTGTTTTATAAAGCTCAAAGAGGATTAAGCTGGAGACTTACGAATTTCATTTTGAAATATTCCTGAATTTTCGGAAAGCTCGAGAGAGGATTTCTTTTGTTGTTGCTGTTACTGAAACTTGAACAGTTGACTGATGTGCTTTTCAACAATTCGCCCACGCTTTATATACCAAGCCTCCAAACGCTTCGTTTCCTACACAAAGGCTTACGTAATATATGTACGTTAATTTAGTTGGAGCTCCAAAAGTAGGTACTTTTGGTCAATGGAATATCTGACAGCAGCTTAAGCTTAGCTACATTTGGAATGATTCAATTTTTGGCACACTCTTGCACAGATTTTCCTTCCACAAATAGCTACAAGGAATAAGGAAACTGATTCGAAACCACGTTTAATTACACAACAAACATTTTGAATGATATCGTCGTTAGCCCCTCAGCCCCAGCTTAAAGCGCCACAGCAAATGATACACATTAACGCATGCATGATCTTATATTTCACGCTTTTTAAATCTTCAAAACTGCATCAAGTGCCGATATCCTTATTCGAATCCTGTCGGAGCTTTCAATCTTTTGGCAATTAAATTGCCGTAACACACGTTAATCATCATGTGGTTCTTATTTTTAGTTCTTGCCAAATCATATCGGCCATCCATCGACATTTGTGGAAACTTAAAGAAAAGTTATATGGTCATTTCCAAGCAGAATAACATAAAAAATAATCGCACTCTTATGTCTTTTTCCGTCAAGCTTGGAAGAACAGCAAGAAATGCATCTCGTACAGATGCAGTTATATACGGCATGAATCTGATTGTGCTTCAGAATTTTTTGCACCACTGACCACAAAAAATTAAAAGGTAAAAATTTTGTATCAGTTGATAACAGCAATAGCACGTAGCCTAATTAACGTCAATTAAAATGATACAGGTAAAGCGTCAAGTACCAAAGGCGAGAAATGGCGAGAGTGGTTTCCGTCTTTTGTTCTTCCATTCATCGAGTGGTGGCGCGCGTGCGCGCCGCCACAAGTAATTAAACCTGATTTGCTCATTGTGGCGGGAAGGCATTGATTGAACGGTTTTGAATGTAAAAACACAATGGATTTGCGATCGATATGTTCGTTACTTTCGCCAAACGTTATTTGATAATAATGGTCGAGCCGTTGGAAATTTCAGCTTCACCGACCGTGAAATTACAAGCGTTTTTGGCTGCAGACAACGCTGATACTTATGAATTGGGTTGTTCGACGCTTCAGCGTTACGTATGTGGTAATTTTCGTACCCAATTCACACCTTGTTTGTGTTGAACAGGAAATGCCTATTTATAAGCTATAAGTGAAATTTCCGGCTATTGATGAATCAAAATTTTGGTGTAATTTTGAAATTTGCCTTTCTGTCCGATAGTCACTACAGCTGTCCATATCTATGGAGAATTCGAAAATTTTACTCAAATTTTTGGCTGCAGAGTCAGCCAGCTCATCAGGTTAATTTTGCACTGACAACTTCAAAAGATTTTATTTCCCAGAAGATTCTTTCGCTTTGACTTCAAATGTCGTCAAAAGGCTTTGCTGCCAAAATTAAGCTCGACTGCAATTTCCACTCATGGTTGGGCGAAATTAATGAATTCACTTAATTTTCTCCAAAGTCACCTTGCTTTGAAGCTGAATGATACAAATGTTTGCCGCTTCAGTTTGAACTTGATGTGGTTCTGAAATCCGGTGAAAAAGTAAATTGCAGTAACGTGTCCTTGGAAGCGAGCTTTGAAGTTCGAGTGTTAGCAAACCACAATTTACATTTATTTACTGCAAAGTCTGGTAACGACCATTAATTCGTGTCTGCACGTGGCAACCACCAAAGTTGTTTGTGTTTCATTAGATTTTCTATGAAGCGCTTAGGAGCTTTCAACACGCTGAAATCCAGTCACAACAATTTTGATTGTATTTTTAACTAATTAAAAATCAATACGCTGCTAATTCCAAATTCAGCCAACAGCATTTTCAGCCTAATACTCGTTGCCGGTAGAATTCTAAAAAGGTCAATATAAAATCGTTCAAATTCTGTTCTAAGAAAATATCAGTAGAAACGTAGCCCCCAAATTGATATTATCAATTGAGACTAATGTGTAAGACCCCAAATCATTTTCAACGACTCTTTATTAATTTTCGCAACTTGCCACTATAGCTTTTCTGTATTATTTTTTTCATCCGGTTCCACTTTCACCCTGTGCAAAAGACCTATGAGAGAGAAAATTGGCCAACCTTCTCGTTTACGCGCTTATAGTTCCGGGTTCCAGCAAGCGGGAAAAACTCGACGCTTTCTCCGATTCCGGTTCAGAAGCCCGTGTGCTTTCACTGGAACAAGACGTCGCTCCGCTCTTCATTTTCCTTTGAACAATATCTGCTCCGATAAACTTAAAACGTGCCACCCACCGGTCGTCACATCTTTATTTTTCAAAGCTTTTTTTTCGCAAAAAGTTTGCGATTCGCCTAGTTTACCTGCAATTGGATTCCGCTTAAAAAATCACAAAACCCGCTTCTCAGAACCCGAAGAGGTCGAAACTATGACACGGTTTGTGCTTCAAAACTTTTTCTCCAGCACTCCTTTTCATACTGGCGAAAACCCCTTTTATCAACTTTAGTCTTTTCTTCTTGGAACACAAGCTTTCAAGTTCAGTCTCTGGATGGAATCCGATTGTATTTCGTAAGCGTTATATGACAATGGGAACGGAACAGCAATCTTGATTCTGTCAGACGTTGAAACCAAAAGACTTTGTTAGTTTACAAGTTGACATGGTGAAAGTGACATTTCCGAATTCGCTCCTCCAGTTAAACCGGAATTTCGCCACAACTTTGGCGCTACAGAGGTAAGCGGCTGTCAATCAAATGTAAAAGTCTAATTTCCTAATGCCACAAAGCAATATAGAACAAAGCTGTAATCTAAAAACTATAGGGTTGAGCATTAGGCGTAATACATACGTATCGATTTGCCAAAAGGACATTGGACACAAATATAGCCCAAAAATGCTATCGATTGACATAAGATTAAGCCCAAACAAGGAGAGTGAGGACATACATGGGCTGAGTTGATTATATAGTAAGAAGACATGCATGTAAATATTTTAAATCCAAAGCAAGTTGCTCTATTTTGTAGTCGTGTTTCTAGCCAGTATCATCGTTTCTACAAGCTTCGATTGTTTGTCCATGCTGTGCGGCCATTTACGACAGGTAGCAACGCTTACTCGCTCACACAAACGACCTTCAAGTTCCGTAGTAAATTGCGCACACACGTGCTACAGACAAACACTCGTAATTGCAGTCATAACAAACTGCTACTGTAATCAAGCTACTGGCGCCCATTCTGAGCAACTTGGTTCATTTTACTTAAAGAGTTGAACAATTTCAAACGGTAATTTAAGCGTTTACTGACAACTGCTTTCAAGTATTGCTACCCATCGTACGATCTGAAAATACCAGCTTATTTTGACGTGACTCCTGAAAACTACGATTACGACTTGTCAAAACCAGTAATGTAACAGCTGTCAAACTAAATACACAGTCCAAACCTGTGAGTTAAGCTAAGCTGTTGTAAAAACAAGTTTCACAAATCCAAAGTATCTGAACATTTGGGCGTCTGTATCGACCTCAAGGTCGAATGGATGTCATAGAAAAATAGTGTAACTAGTTGTACTTCTACTCGTCTAACGAGACCAGACGGCTACTTGAACGGCTCCTGCTTGAGTCCTATCTGTCGAGTGCAGACATATTACTTAATTCCTATAATGATACCCTTTGACAGGTATATACATGTTGAGAAAAATGGCTATTACTTGGTGGTGGTTTTGACACATTGACACATCCATAAACCTAACCGCGTTGGTCTGCCGCTAATGACCACTGACTGACCTAATATTAATGATGGATTCCTACAACGGTATGACTGACTAAGTTTTCTGAAGAGTACATAACTTTGTCAAAATCTATATATACAGACGGTTCAAGTAGGCAGCCACAATTGACTTATTTGTAAAGTTGAAGTAGCCACTTCAATTTTCCTTGATTTTGACTCAATGAAGCTGCAGCCTGTGGGAAGGCTTGCCGTTCAACTATGAACTATTTTTACAATAGCACAAGAAATATACAATCCTGCTACAATATCGAATATTCATAAAGATACACTAATTATAGTCTGGTTTCGTCAACAATAGCAAAGCAGTCCTCTTGTGCAACTACATTGGTATCGATTAGCCGCCATACTTACTTATACATTATTCACAGAAAAAAATCGAAACAATAACACACAAATCTCTACACTACGTCATACCAAGATTCTATATTGACATGGGCTGTAAATAAGACTATTCCTAATCGGCTTAGTGCTCTGATGCGAGCTGAGCTATAATAACGTTCCAAGATTCACCTTCCATTGCAGGGTTTTCAAGAAACCTGGCTATTGGCTGGACAACCGTGGGTGATAGTAACCAATTTTCCTGTTGGGTAACAAAGTTTTATAAGCTGAGATTGAGATTCAACAAGAATTCTGGCCAATTAACGTATTTCGTTAATGAATTTTGCTATTTACTCACCTGTCTCCCACGCGTAGTTGTTTCGTAGCTATCTTGCAGAAACGACCGTCAGATATGCATTTCCCAATGCTAACATGGACGCAAACGTAGTGTTGAGCATAATCCGCCCATGCCTGACCCTCTAGCTGGCGCTAATCCCATCCCTGTAAAAACATCAAAAAGAACAGGTTTCGTCAGATCTTGTTGACACTGATCGACACATTTAGCTGCAGAATTTCCTAGCACCACAGCGCTTTCAAACTCAATATGTAAATCTATGTTTACTGCTGGCCATAGCTGATGCTTTGCAAACTTGTCTCCTTAACCTTGTTGACAGAATTTAATTATAGAATTGATCTGGCTGAGTGTTCGATCTGCTCTGACGAGTAGGTCAATTTGCCATCCAGTTACATCTGGCTGGAAATTCCCAAGCAGCTTGAAACGTAAAAACAAAACAAAGTTGTGTAATATACACCAACTGCCAGGTTGAACTGGAAAGATTTACAAATAACAGTTGGGAATTTGCGAATGTGACGAGCTCTCTCACTGACTACTGACTTACTGGACCGTCTTCAGTCTTTAACTGTTCTGCTATTCTTGCGAAACACAATATTTGTTAGTTTGTAGACGCCGTATGTTTAAAGTGCTAACTTTTTTGAACTGAAGTTGAAGTTGTTCAAACCTTTTTTTCTGCAAAAGTTGTTTACATTATGCAGGCCAGTTTGCAGAAAGACAATCGCTTCCCAAATGCACTTACGTGATTTCTTGATGTAGTCCTGTATTCGTATCATTGTAGTCTCTCAGACCTGACAGAAAACACAAGGTAATGTACATTAGACTCAATCACAGTCTGAAATATTTATATACTAAAATATTTACACTGACCTTTTCAGTTCCAAACCAATCAACTGAACTGACGACGCAGAAAACATGTGATTGGTGACGGAGAAAGTATATATTCGTTCAGCCGCCCGTAAATAAAACTTTCTCCTGGTTGACTCCGTACTGAACAATGTCGTCAATTTCCTTCAGCGTCTCTGTATAAATCAAGCACAAGTAACAACACCCTCATTAGTAATATCTCCCACTTATAAATGACAGTAGACAAAAAGGAGGCATTATTATAAGCTTGAATTGTTGAGACTGCAGAAAATCAGGTGGGCACTTACTAATTAGTGTAGTGAAATACGACACTCGGTGGGCGTTAGGTAACATATAAAAACAGAGCTTCCTCGAGGTCGCCTTGCCGATGGCGGAGTCGATACTCGGTGTCAGTGGAATAAACATTGTCCGCGGAAACTATGATAAATGCACGCCAACGGATTTCACGTGGGCCCCATAAGGTCCATCTGTAAATCAAACAGTCTTTAGAGACCAGTGAATTGAGCAAATAAAACTAAGGTTGTACAAACTTACATTTATGAAACCGAGTCTGAGCATTTTGTCACCAACAGGGCTGTTTTACTGTACGATTTTCTGCCAGAGATGTAACCAAAACAATGGTGAACTTCCGGCAAACTGTCTCTTTGAATCACTGCTCGGCGAGGGAATCTCATGCAAGCAGAAGCGTGATAATACTGTCAATATGGGCCACCATCCTCACATCTTTTGTCGGAACCAGCAGTTCTGGCCAACCGGATCCCTATTCACTCCTAGCGGCGACTTTACCACAACTCCGCGGAAAAAACGACTTCAATAGCACGAGTGACTACTTCATAACAGCAGCTGGAAGTGCCCTAGAAATGACGAATGAACCTGAAGTTAGCATAATTAATGGAACATTATCAAATAGTACAGACTCCGAAAGTCTGATATTTGCGGAGCAAACCGACGATGAAGCAAGTGTGGAAGAGATTGACAAACCGAAATTAGTGGGCCAAGATGACGAACAACAACAACGACAGAAGAACTGGTACCATCTCGTACTTCTTGCAATGGAAGAAAATCAGTGTCTGCAAGCTTTCGTAAGTGTGAGACTTTGATTGATTTCAAAATCATTGTAAATTCCCAGTTTCGAGTAGCTGCTAGTATAAGGAAAACTCCATAAATCCCGTTGGTTATAACAGCAACTTCCCACAAGAATTTCCAGGACCATACTGTTCTTTCCGACCTGAAACAAATGGGACTGTCTCAAAATAGCAAACAAATATCAAGTTCCGTAGCCTCACTTGTATAACTAGTTTACTTACAAACTATGTATTGCTGTTTCTCCAGGGTGGCTTCAGACCCGAAAGAAAGCTCCTGGATTTTGACAACTTCCTCGGATTCACGTGTCCCACAAACTCGACCGCATGTCACGAGGTAAGCTTGCACCTACGGAAAAGCGGACTGAGCATTACATGCTGTCTTTAGTCATTTGAACTAACATTTAAGAAGGAAAGAAACCCAAGCCGTATTTACATTTGCCAAGTTCCTTAATTCAATCTTCTTTCTCTTCCAGTGTCGCCAAATGACTCAGAGCTTTGAAGAACTGCACTGTAGTCGGATTTGCGTAAGTACTTATCTTGTATAGTATATACAGAGTAGTACTTTCATTATAGGCTCGAGCTTCTCATTGTCTTGCTCTCCTTCCTGGGAAGAATAGTAATTCACTAGTGAGTGCCCATGCAACTGATCGGATCGGAATTAACAGTTGATCAAAGTTTCACATACGTCATGCCGTTGAATCGCGGTAGAACTGCTACCTCCATCAGTCAGCTCGGAAACAAAGAGACAACTATGCCATATGTAGCTGATCGGTTTGGCTTGGTCAAGCAAGACCACAACAGATTCACCCGTTGGCCTTAGGCGTATATGCCCGATACTTTTCCCGGGTTATTGAGTTCCCATGTTCATCAGTTCACCCCCGTGTTCGTTGTTTGCAGGATACCTTAACTTCATCCGTTCAATCTTGGGACTGTCCTTCATACTGTGATGAAATGACAGGCAGAATAGAATCTCGATTACTTCGAATACCACCAGAAGTCCAGGATCAAGTGCCCCGAAGCATGCAAACATACCAACGCTATTTTCCCATCCCATTTTCTAGTTCGGCTAAAGGTTCCGTCCAAGTATTTTGTGAAGGAGTGATTCCAGCAGCCGTTTCGGGTGGTGGTTCCTCAAGTAGTCATATGATCAGACATTCTGAAAACAATAACAAAGTGACGAATCTGCATTTTGTGGTTGTGAAAATCAAACTGGAATCCGCCAAAATTACTCACCTGGATACAGCAGACACAGCTAATATGAATTCTCCAGTGGTTTTCGTGATTGAAGAACGCTGGTGTCATGAAACTACCGGAAACTCTTCGGATCTCACGTTTTCACCCTGGAAAACCATAATGAAGGTGAGAAAACGGCATTTGTGCAATTTGTACACCAATTGTGTATGTTTCGAGTAAATTTAACTTACCTCAACCCTTTCCGCTTTTGAGTTTGTTGTACACTTAACCGCGTGCGATTCAAAATTCGATTATTCCGTGCAATTAAAATCTGAAAACTGAAAACTACACTTTGCAAATTGTAGACATCGGAAGGACTCATTGAGCTTCCTGTAGAATTCCCTGGCGCCATTTACGCATGGAGAGCAACGATTGTGAGCGGAGACGGGATCGTCGGTCAGATCGTTTCGCCCCATTACCCGACGCTCCGAGGTAAACAAAAGTTTGTTATTTCAAATCACTGCTTTTCCGTTCGTGTTCACCTTGATTCATTAATTAATGTTTCAAGATTACGTAACTCCAACCGAACCAAAGAATGTGAAAGTCGTCAGAACAGAATTGTCAAAACTCGGGTCATCTGTAAACGTTCTGATTGGATGGGACCCTCCAGAAGGTAAACTTGCTAATTTGAAAATGAATTTTTCTCATTTATTAATGTTGCCGAGTAGAGAGCTTCTGAATGAATATGGTTGAAATCACGTTTTCACATCATTTTCTTTCTTGAGTGTTTGTCGTGGTGCAATAAAACTTTTAGCTTATCCATTAACTGCCAAAACTTTGTATCTTCGAAGCAAGTTTTAAAAACTTTTGGTCTTTCTTGCAGGCAGATCATGTTTGTACAAAATTCAGTTGGATACCGGAGATGGACGAACATCTCAACCGAGGACTACTCGAATCAAAGTAAGTAATCATTGTGTATCGGAAAAGTTTTCTGCAAATGGCTTGAATCATATTTCCACGTCATAAAGCAATATATACATGGGTTGTTCAGCGTGTATTTACTACTGTCGTTAGCCACCGTTAGCTGAGATTGCTACTTGTGGTAGTATGTAGTCTTCAGTGGTTTGAGATTTGCGGTAGAGGAAGTGGCGTCAATATAAATGAGGCTTCAGGGAGAGCAAGTATCAAAGTATTTATAACTGTCCCTAGATATAAGTTGGAATTTGCAAAATTGGTTTTCTTTTACTTGTGTGGCTTTTTGGGATGTCTCAGTTCTCAGTAGAATTTATTTACGAAGCAAGAACTTGAAGATCAGTTCAAGTCTAAGCTTAATGTGCAGTGTGAGCAGAACAGTAGGCTCTGAGAATTTAATATGTTTTTATTTGGTTCCGGTCTAGCGTCCTCTGGGTCTCCATGGATTCTGGTTCGAACATCTCGGTTACGCAAGCTCTTTTCACGTACTCATCACGTCGAGAAATCCACAGTGGACCGATGAAAGTACTCATGCGGGCTTGGATTTCACAACTCCTACCTGCCTTCAAGTGCACAACTTCAGCTTTGCTCACTGTGGTAAGTATTGTGGGGTTGCAGAAGATTATTGCGAAATAGCAGTGAGCATTGACTAATTCGAAACTTTTGGTATCTACTGCAGCTCCACCTCCACCTCGGTCCATCAAGTCACATCGTGGGCCGCAAGACGGCGAAAAAGTGTCGCTTCTTATAACTTGGGATCCACCACTTTATACTTCAGCGTCGAACAAGATTGAGAGGTACACAATTACGCTGTCGTCTTTCACTTTCTCTGCTCGACTTGCAGCAAAGGGAAATGCGTTGTTGGGCAGCAGGGAGTTTGCTGCGCTTCCATCCGTCAATACATCGCTTGCGGTTCTGAACGGGACTCATTTGGGACCTTGGCACGTGAACGGGGTATGTTGAGCCTTCATGTACTTCTTTTGAAAACCAGAAAGTATCAATGGCCTAAAGGGTTGAAAGAATAGTCTGTTGAGAAGTTTCAGCCAACTAATGCTGGCTGTCTCTGATCGATTCCAATTGGAGGTAAAATGCAGAATTCCCGGTGTTTTTTTGCCCGGTTCCAACATGTAGAAATTGGATAAAGTTGTTCGCCTAGTACATAGTAAAGCGTTTCGGCTTCCACAAGACATGCAAAGTGCACATATGTTACAATGTCCTCTTAGCCGAGTTTCAATGAAGGATAGTCGCCTCGAATCAAAATGACATTTGTTCTTCGCTTTGGATATTTCAGACCAGCACCAGCCTAAAAATTTCCAACCTTGAATCTGGAAAGGACTATGAGATTCAAGTGGTTGCACACTCCATTTATGGGCTAACCTCACCTTCTGCAAGGGTTATCATCACAGCGGTAGCTGTCGTTCCAGGTTAGTCTTTTTGGAGTATCACAAGTGACGTTTTGCTTTTTACATGCGTAGAAATGTGACAATGTGACCATCACATATCCCGGAAAGAGTTGCGATAAGCCGTTCCAGTGTGTGACAATCGATCAGTTTAGTTTTTGACTGTATCCTGAATCCCGATGTTGCATCAGATTGTCTTATTCAATCTTGTTTGTTGCAGATGAATCAAATGACAGCAACGACAACTTGATGGACCTCAAACTCTTCCAACCGATCCAGGCTATGGCGCTGCCACTGTTGCTACTCTTCCTTTCAGCCGTCAGCTACCACCTACTGCGAAAGTACCTGCATAAACGTAAAATAAAGACTGCCCGAACTCGTTACTTTAAGGTGAGACAGCCACTTTTGGCAGTGTATAAAAATTGTCGCCGTCAAAGGAGCATATATTTTACTGCCGATTTCCAACCTGTTCCCGCAGAATATGGACGAGAAGGACGGCGGAGGAGACGAACTTTCTATGGCTCCTCTGAACGACGAGCCTGTTCTCTGGCTGGAGCTGGACGGGATGGATAACAAAGAAGCGTTTGATATTGAATACACGGATATGGTCCTCGGGGATGTTATTGGCCAAGGTGCGTTTGGCATTGTCCGGAAAGCCACCATCACCCGTCGCAAGTTTGACCAGCTTTTAAAGATGCAAACAAAATCGAAACGACGCCGTCTTTCTTCCCACCACAACATGGTTTCTACCAGAGACGCTGTCGAGCAAGTTTCCGTCGCTGTTAAAATACTCAAAGGTATGAAATGTAAAGAAATATTGCTATTCATTCCACAGCCACACAGAGTCCTTTGTCATGCTACTCGTGTGCAGACCGTCGGTTTCCCAAGTTGTTTAAGCGAGTCCCGGATTTCCTTTTTAATCATGTTTGGTTGTTGTATGTGTCGAAACTAATTCCCAACTTTGTTCCTAGTTGGCCACTCATGTAATGAAAAAGAAGAACTTATCAAGGAAATTGTCACAATGCAGAGCTTGGGGAGCCACCCGCAAATAGTGACTCTACTGGGAGCGTGTACAAAAGGCCGGGCTCTTTGTATGGTTATGGAATACTGCTCCGGTGGAGATTTGCTCACGTTCCTTCGACAGGTGAGTGGGGAGAAAGTCTTATCAATCTATAGCCTCTTTGACGAACCATTTTTATATGTCCTGCCGCGGACGAATGTGGAGCTACATGTAGTTGTGTGTTCGATGTGAAAAGTTGGCATGAGCAAAAAATTTCAACAAATTACCACTAACTAGGCTTTTGTAAATTGTAAATCTTGTTTCTGGCGAAAATGTGCTATTACTTTGAGAGTAAATAAGGTCTGTGAATGAGCACGTGTCTCATTTTCCACAGAGCTATTTTAGCTATGAAGAAGACGCCGGATGTCGGCTGCCAAAACCATGTGTCAATAGAAAAGCGTATGTTATTCAGTTGCACATTGTATAGCTGAAAAGAAAGTGACATTGCTACCAACGCAACATCAACATTGAAAGGTGGGCTTGTGAAAGGTCTTCGTTAACTTGAGAATAGGGTCTTTGTGAAAAATTTCGAATTCCGTACTCACTCACTCATAGTCGTCAAAGCCTATTAGCTTTCCCACAAAAGCAACTTTAGAGCAGATCCCATGTCGACTAATGTAATGGAAGTTTGAGCCTACTTTGCGTGTCTATTATTGCCACAACATGCCGATAGCAAAAGATAAAATTCGTGAAGAAATCATCTGCTGTTTTAGTGAAAATGTATGTTGAAAACAGGTTTTTCATTAAATTATTCTCTGTTTGCAGTACCGCGAAAAACATGTGCCCTTGCTAAATATGGGTGTTGGCGCGAGATGTAGGACCCCGTCCGAAGTAACTTCATCCGAAAAGGCTCAAGCGGACAAACAGTCCTACGATTCAGATTCCACACTATTGAAGCAAAGCTCAAGCGAATTACTTGGATCTTTTGGCCCTTTCCTGCAGAGTACTTCACATTCATGTGGGACATGTACGGAAGGCTCGGATGCTAGTACACTTTTGTCGAACGAAATTAAATATGCCAACATTAACAAATTCACCTCGTTGAGTGAGCTCGACACAAAAAAAGGTTCGAATTGCTTAATTCAGTGTGAAGTGAAAGGTGGCAGATGTTGCTCTACAGCGCCGCCTGGAGCTTTGATGTTTTGTAATGTGGAAATGTTTCGTATTGTAAATTTAATTCAATCCACCTTACAGAAGGAATCTCCGAAGTAAAATCGTCGGCTACCTTTCTTGACGAGGAAAACACTGGAGAAAACTCCCCAAGCTTGTCTGTATTCAACCCCATTTATGAATGTGCTGCTTTTCCTTTTGAGCCTATGATGAAAGTGGATGAACGTCAAGTTTTGTCATACGCAAGACAGATCTCTTTAGGAATGGTAAGATTTTGGAAAAAGACCATGCTTGATGTGGTGTCCGCCGTCTTACTCATAGTCTTTTAACCGCAGGAGTATTTGGAACGGAACCATATCGTTCACCGCGATTTGGCTTGCAGAAACATACTACTAACGGACGACAAAAGGCACATCAAAATATCCGATTTTGGGCTCAGCCGGGACATTTACACTTGGAATGTGTATCATCAGAAAACGGACAACAAGATGCCTGTCAAGTGGATGGCAATAGAATCCATTTTTGGTCAAATCTTCTCTTCAAAGTCTGATATGTAAGGGGTTTATTTGGCAAACATGTATCTCTTGTCGCTTGTCCTTTCAACTTTTTGGACTAACTAAGGTGCTGTTGTTGTTTCAACAGCTGGTCATTTGGAATCGTGCTATGGGAACTAGTAACCTTGGGAGGGAACCCGTACCCTGGAGTCACAAACACTGAGCTCTTTGCTCTACTTAAAAATGGCTACAGAATGGAACGACCTGAAAATTGCTCAGAGGAATTGTGAGTGCTAACAGTACTGGCCATTAGCCTCCTGAAATACGACTGAAATCAATGTTTGTTTTTTTGCAGATACGCATTAATGAAAAAATGCTGGCGAAGTTCTCCCACCGACCGACCAAAGTTTACCGAGCTTACCCAGCATTTGGACACTCTGTTGGAAACAGATGACCCCACCTTGTACCTGTCGCTTCAACCTGATTTACCTGTTGGCTTTTACAGCTTGTCTGAATTCAAGTTCCATGCCGAAAGTAACTGATAGTCCGTGACCAATATTCTACACATTGTATGTAATCGAGATAAACTATGTATTTTTTAAGCGGTCTGATAATCTGAGTATATCGTGTGTTTGACTGAAACTTTGTGAACTTACACTCAAGTTATTTTGAACTATTTTTATTGCCCAAGTTTGTCGATCTCATGTTCCGATTAGTACAAAGTAGGGAGTAAAGCTCATGAAAAAAATTATTACTAATAGGAGCGTATTTGTAGATATTATGTAGTGAGATATGTCTTCTAGACCTGCATATTTTCAAGGATGCTTCATAGTTTCCTAATAAAGTTCTAGTTGATCCCTAAACCCTTTCTCATGCACATAAAATTTTCAGATTGAGTTAATCTACAACAAACTTAAAATCTTTGAGTAACCTTGGCAAAGTATTGCATTGGGTATTGGGCTATTCCACTGTAAGTTTTGTAGGAAGGTTCAGGGAGCCACGGCACCATCTCGAAACTGAATCGTTGCATACAAGCTGTGTAGAAGGTGAAGAAAGTGGCTTTCGCCAGCCATTCTCCCACGCAGCCTCTTGTCCCTGTAAAAACAGCAGAAAGATTATATTTTAGATGAATTATTCGGTACAACTTCCCAAAGAACTAGTCATTCATAGATCTTACCATGTCCAAAAGGAATGATTTTGTGCGTATTGATCACTTCCATATCATCGCTCAAGAAACGCTCAGGCCTGAATGAGTGTGGATCCTCCCAAAGTTTTTCGCTGAAATGAATCGCTTGCAAGTTCAATCCAACCATTGTTTCCTGTAAACAGAGACAAAAACTTCTTATAAGCCTTGAAATTTTTCTCTGCCTTGCCGAATTCTTAGTGCAATTCGCGATATAAAGTGTTTCGGGTCTTCACTTTATTCTGATTCTGACTGGACAAAATGGAAAAGTAGCTCTCGCTTCAAAGAAACTAGTTCGCTTTCTATAAAACTGTCTGCGCGCTGTCACTATAAATTCACTTTGGTATTATACATTACTCTGAAGTCTGAAGTTTTGATTCAAAACCTCTGGAGTGTTTTGCTTATGATGCAATTCCAGAATGAATGCGTTTTTTGAACTTTACCCAGAAATCAACTAACCTTTTTGACAGGCACACCATTAATATTCAGACCATCCTTCAAAGCAGTTCTAATAGCAATCGGAACTAGCGAAGTGAACCTCATCAGTTCGTAAATAGTCGCCTCCGTGTAGGGGAGACTGCAAAAAACATATTTCAAATTACTAAACATCCGTATGAAAACATGTGTTTGTCTAGAAAATATTTCTCACTTTGGCTTGTCAGTCATCGAGGGCAATCGGTCTTTGCCTACAACTCTGTCGAGCTCATCTTGAACTCTCGCTTGGACTTTAGGATGTCGCATCATGTACAAGATGGAGAATTCAAGCGCCGTGCTCGTGGTATCAGATCCCGTCATGAAAAGGTCCATTCCAACAGTCACCAGCTGTTCATCTGCGATTCCACATTAGGAGTAATAATTATAATAGACAACTTCAATTACGACATGCCGTCCATGTCAATTACCCGTATAAACTCGATCAGCGCCTTCAGTCTCATCCTGCTTGAAGTCAATCTGTTGCAAGAACGCTTCAATAAAGTTCTGTGGGTTTTCCCGGTAGAATCCTTCTGATCTGCGCACCTTTATAACCTCCTAAAAAAGAACAGAGACTTTTAGTTGAAACAGACACTTTGATAACAAATTCACGCATTAAAGTTTGCAAACGTACTTCATACAGAGCTTGAACCCTCTTGTGAGTTCTCAACAGTTGATCGTGCTCCGTTACATTCGGAATGAACCGCAACATCGGGAACGCAAACATTGGAGTCATGCCAATTACAGCAGCCTTTGACACATCGTTAATGACTTCCAAGAGTCTCTTGAGCTGGGCATCATCCGGGTCGAACCTGACGCCAGTCATGATTTTCCACAAGATGTTGAGCGATGGAATATGGAAGAAATGTTGCATATCGAGGATCCCAAACCCAATCTGCTTGTTCACGTTGGAAGCTATTCTCGAAATCAACAGGGAGGCTTCTTCATGAAGAGACGCTTGGAATTCTACCGTCCTCGATATACCAAACTTTCGCAAAATTTTCAGAGTGAATTTCCTAACTTCTCCTTGGCCTCGGGCATCAGTTCCCATAAGAACTCCTAGAATTTACAAAAGTAGAGTACGTGTTCAAATTCCCAAGCATGGCAACCCCAAATGACTGTCATTTCGCAACAGTCGCTTCAGTTTTATCTTCTAGGAAACATTTTCTCTTGCAGCACTGCTGCTTTCAAAAAAATATCAGCCAGCACTTACCATAAGGTTGGTCGAAGGAACGCTCGAAGAATACAGGATGGTTACAACATCGTTGCTTCCAGTCAGGACTCGCCATGATCTCTTTGGCCACAGCAAGGTCTTCACATACAACTATAGACCAAATCACCTTTTAGCATTCATTTTTTATACACCAATTTCTGATCAAATATGTTAACTACTAACCATGGTAGAACAAGCCAATTTGGACGCCAAAAACAGAGCCATATTTCCTGGCTACATCATGGCACATTTCATAATTGTGTTTCTTGGTCACCAGGTAGTGCATAATGAACGGCAGTGAGCCGACTATGGGTAGACATGGCGGACCTGGAATAAGGAAAAAATATGCATTAATCATATGTCTCTATTCGTACTCATTCAGTTAGCCAAGGCTATTTGAGAACCAGCTTCTAGTTGTGCAAGCTCCTGGTTTTACTCATTCTGCATGTCATGTATCATTAGGCCCACAAATATTTTGCCAAATTACCATTTCTGAACAAGATCATAGGCTGCATAATACATGAAAACGTCCGAAAAACTTGTAGTCAGTTTTTACTTAGAGATTTTGACGAATGTTATTGATATGGCCAAATATGATCAGTTCCCTAACACTGAAAATTGGGAAAAAACGTAGTTGTTGTTTACAGCTAATGGCGTCGTCATTAGCAGTCAACCCTCATAAATGCAAACAACTTTTTCAGAATCTGCAACCCTTGCATTTGATCTCAAAAGAATTTGATTCTAGACAAAGTCAATTTCTATAAACCTCTGGTGCGTAAAAATCCATGTATTGCTGAACTAGATTTCAGACTAAACTTACCAGGCAACCGGCGCCCGGTCTTCTTCTCCCAGTACTGGATGCCCAGATGGATACCGAGAATCGCCCACAGTACGGTAAACAAAATCAACTGCAAAAACATGACGTTCGTTTAGTTGCACCACAAAAACTTGTAATTTTTAAACTATATACTACAGCAGGTCTTCAAGAAGATTAGCTACAGAAAGCAGTTCCAGCTGCTCCACCTCGGTCCTACAGTTCCAACGACTGACTGAACTTCGCATCAAGATTCATTTCAAATAAATCGACCTCAGCACAATATCAAGGCTAACCGACCCTCTTGATATTATCAAACCTTCCATCCATAATCATTATAAAAATTCCATTCAGCCACTACTTGCAAAGCATTACTGTTTGAAGTCGAACCTTCCCCTCGACATTCGGACTTTGATTACTGATCTGGTCCACTGGTCCCTCTCAACTTTCGTTGGTTTACCGTTTGAGCAAAAGTGTTTATGACTGACGGCTCATTACATGTTGAAAAACTATGCACTTTTACGGAAGTGCTCACCAGCACGCCAACGTAAGACATGTGGAGGCTGATCCTTAATTGCACAATTTACCTGTGTAGGAAGAAACCCGCGAGTCTCTGTTGTTGCCGCAAATCACAGGGCAAAAGACGAAGGCTGCAATTTTGCTCTTCCATCCTCATCATCATCAGTCAGCCAGCACCGTAGTCCATGTGATTTTGGTCATTTCCCTCCCATTTCCTTTCTAGTTAGTTCAACAAAGGTTCAGCATAGTTTTATACAGGGTTAAGATTTTGGCAAAACTTGTCAAGCAAGTTCATGTTAACACCTACATAGTACGTACAGTTTCCGAGAATTTCGATTTTCAATCTTCTTCCTAATAGTCTCCAAAAATTCTCACTTTAGCTTTCAGACTGGAACTTGAGCGACTAGAATTAGGAGTAGACGCATTGTGGTCATCTGGAGCTTGGAAAACCCTTAGAGCCCTTGGAGTACTCTGGACAGATGAGACAAAAACACATGATATCAGAAACAAGTTTTACCCCACTCAACTATATCGTTTGTTCGCGCTAACCAGAAAAACTTGCAAAACTTGTATGCCACCGGTTCCTCTTTTCCACTCTTGTGAAGCTTTGGTAAACCTAAAGACGAGAGAAACACAAATTTCAAAGATCATACTCTCACCTGTATTGCTTCTCTCACTACAAAACCAGGCAAAAACAGGATCTTACAGTAATATTACAGCATCTACGGGAGAATGACCGGACCGCTTCATCATGTTCCACCATTGTTGGGAATACACGAAACAGATGATTTTGCCACGCACCGTCTTCAGTGCTCACCTGAAAGTCAACCCACACGTTATTATTTTTGCTTGATTTCAAAATTATACATCACCATTTACGGTTCCATCACTCACACTTTCAGCATTCCGTAATCGCCAAATTCAGTGTTCCGTCAGTGCCATTGTTCTTCGTCGCCAGTCAGTCACCTCACGAACAATGTAATCATCAACGAACTTCAAGTCCAGCAATTCTAGTCCCGCACATCAATCTGCCAACAAACCACAGTCAAAATGGATATTGCTAAACCTAGCATGTTCAGCAGGACCATTCGGTTCCTCGTCTCAACAACCCTTGTCATTATCGCTTACCTATCACTGCCATTCTCACCACTGCTGATTCCAGTGTACCTACTTCGTTTCATCGTCTCCTTCTTAGCCCGACGCTTCCGGCGGGATCTCAGTCACATGCTTAGTCCTCGTGGAAACCTCTTCGCAGTTGAACTATCCGAAATGTTCACATCCAGGTCCAGATGTACCATCTACGTAAGTCATATGATAGACGGCCACATCTCTATCGAGAGGCTGAGGTCAGACGTACTGAACGGCGTCGTCAACCGTGTAGACTCTTCAGGAGCTTTAGTCAACCCCGAACTGCAACAGCACCTTGTCAGCTGGCTGGGCTACTTGTTTTGGCGCTGGGACCGCAACTTTAAAATAGAAAACCATGTTAATGTATACACCGGACCGGGAAAAACCACCCAAGTTACTGACCACGATATCGCTGGCGACATTGGGAAGGAACTGGCTTGCAGACCGTTCAAGTCTAACCAAAGTCCATGGGAGTTCTGGCTAGTGCAGGATGCCCGGTTCAAGAACGACGGCCGGATGAAAACCATCATCTTACTTCGGGTCCACCACAGTTTAGCTGACGGATACGCTGTCCTGAAGCTCCTTTTAGAAGATTTTGCTGGTGGGAAAATCAAAACTGAAGTTCAGCAACCAACAAAACCTGATAACAGCACCAGCACAATGTTTCTAAAATTGCTCAAAGTCTTGAAAATCGTCTTACTTGGCCCGTACCAACTCATCACCTTATCCATCCAATCCTGGGACTTTAACGAGTGGCACATCAATGAACGAAAACTGACTGGACGCTTGAACACTGCAATTACAGAACAAATCAACATTGAAGAAATCAAATCAATCAGAAAAGTTTATCAGACAAGTTTCAACGCTGTTATTCAAGCTGCATTTACCGGAGGGCTCAGAAATTTTCTTCTTCAAAGAGGACACAAAATACCACCGGCTTTTCACTGTATGACACCACTCAATATGCCTAATCACCCAAGTAAATTAAGAAATCACATGTAAGTTTTGATTAACCCCAATTAATTAACATACAACCGATAATTCTCACAAAATCACCCGTTGATTTTCGCTCATTTTCCGTTTGTTTACATCCGGACTGATCTCTCACAGCAAACTCTTTTGAGCAATTAGTTCTGCTTTCTCTCGATAGATGACGCTGAGCATAAACGTTGTTTTCTTCTGTGTTTACAGGACTGCATTCATCGCTCCGCTTCCAGTAGGCATTGACGACCCGGTACTTCGACTGGACTTCATCGACGCTGCGCTTCAGCGCCTTCACGACTCCACCGTTCCAAACGCAACATTCTACATGCTACCGCTCATAGGCTCCCTGCCCGCTTGGGTCATTCGACTTTTGGCGCGAAACGATATTACAACTTGTCTTATGACCAACTTTCCGGCGACGTTGGGACAAGTCCACTGTTGTGACCTGCCTTGCGAAGATATTGTGTTTGGAGGAGGACTCTTGGTTGGGAATATCGGTACGCTTCCATACTTTGATTTTTGATCTTCTGCTTGATTTCAGCTAATATATTTACTAAATGCAGGGATTGGCTTCAATTCGCTCAGTTACAATGGAAATATTCGTCTCGGTGCCGGCATCGACGAGGGACTGATTCAAGATCCTGAAGCTCCAAAAACTTTGATAGCTTTAGTTCGCCAGGAACTTGAAGTTCTACTTCAAAATCTCAAGCATTAGACAGAAATTAGAGAAGCAATAGCAATACTCGGATCAACTGTTGACTGTACATTGTACATAAATATATACAAAATCATGACTTGACCATAAAAATTTCTACATATGATAAAAGGTTTAAAAGCCAAGTGTTTGTTGGTCCGAACCCAGAACCAGGGCCAGATACGTAAGATAACCTAAAGACGGCATTTTCAAGGTTTGATGAAAGAGGTACTTGAAACGGTTTCTCCCGGTCAAAAAATCTAATAACAATCTCCCAGTCAGCCAGGAAATTCAGCTGTCCACAAAGGCAAAAGTTGTCACCGGCAGTCTGACGACGAGTAACGTTTCGATTCCGTGCATGCTCTAATTTTTAGCTGATGTCATCGCCCTCATTTTGGTGGTGGGTGGGAAAAGGCAAAGAGAAACAGTATTGTCAGAAGTACGGAGTCAATCACAAAGTCATAATCGTTATTTTATTTTGAGGGAAATAATTACTGTCTTCGCTTCGAAACCATTGCTTTCGTGTTGATATCTTTTAATTGAGGTCTACGAGTTAAAGACAGATTATAAATGACATTTTCTCTATAGTTGGTGATCTGCATGGTTATACGCTTGGAAAAGAGCTTTTTTGAGCTAAAGTTTTCACAATCCCAGTGTCAGAGGTAAACAAATGATTGGTGAATATTTGGTTTTCATTATGTATAGCATTTTATACTTGATAGACGTATATTTTATTCTAACCGATTACAATGTTCTTTGGTTTCAGTCTGAGATGGGACGTAAAAGGAATAAGAATCCACCTAAACCGGGACCTTCATCAAGGGTCACAAGGGATACAAGGAATGACAAAGAAGTCAAGCGTAAACGCACGGACCAAGAGCTTCAGTCAGATTCAACCTGTCAAGTGTCCGAAGAGCCTAGCGTGATCGATGGTGACTTGGAGCAACAATATGAGCCTGGACCAGATTGGAGACAACTTCCAGAGGTAAAACTCACTACGAGCAAAGCTTACAAAAAATTCAACTTTTATCACCATTCCGTGTCTATCCTTTGTTTAACTTGCAGGTGATCGAAAATATCTGCAATTATCTTCCATTCAAAGACATCAAGTCAGTCAGGCTAGTGTGCAAACGTTGGTCCGAGGCAGGAACAGTCCCTCTGTCCTACAAATCCGTTTTTAGAACGGACAATCGCTCCTCGTTTATGAAAGTTCAAACATTCTTCAAGCGTCTAGATAACAACAAACTGACACCGGGATTTGGACTTCGAAATCTTAAGTTGGACTACTGGATCATTGAGAAGGGTAGATACTACAATGCACCACCCCCTTCTGAACCGCGTGTCGAAGATTGGCTCGACTTCTTGAAATCAGAACATGTTCGCGACGTCGTTTGGCTCAAGCTGAGCTACTTTCCACTTCGTGTCTTAAACGACTTTTTGCTTGCACAATCCTTTTTTCCAAAACTTAAGACTTTGGAAGTTGATTCAGTTGAGTACTCGGCTCCTGTGGAAATTCCTGCTGAAGCATTGACAGGATCCTGCAATACTCTCGAGTTAAAAACTATCGCGATATTCGACTGGGAGCCTGGTTTTTACGGATTGGACTTTTTGAAGAATTGTCCCAAATTGACGGTTAGTTGCAATCAATTAGGTGTTGTTGCTAACTTATAAAGGTTATAAAGGGGTTTTGTGTAACAAAAAGTGTCATTCTGCTTTTTTGTTTGTATTCCAGGAACTGAAGATCAAGGTTTTTGATAAATTTAGGTCGATTGATGTCACTCGCTATCGACGTCACGTTGAGGAATTAACAAGCGTTCTCAAAGGGAATAAATTAACATCATTGGTTCTAGAGTAAGCTTTTCACAATCGTAGTTTGTCTGGATTTGTTCTTTGATGCGATGAGGAAGTACATTACTGTGTTCTCTCAAACAGATACGAATACGATGGAACTGAAGAGAATAAGCTTAGGATCTGGTCCGCTTTTCGCAATCAATTGATCTTGTGCAGCTCACGTCTCGAAATCCTTCAACTGAAACTTAAATCCCGCTGCCAAAGCTTGTCTGTTGCATCATTTGATGACATTCCAGTTCGACCCGAAAATCTCAAAACGTTCGAATGCAGTTTCGAATCTAAAACCGAATCAGGAGCAGGTTTCCTTCCATTAGGAGAATTGCTCGAAATTTTCGAATCTAAAGGTTATCTGAAGGTTAAGAATTTCCATCTATCCATTAGGGATGCTCACTCCTACTCAAACCTGCACTTGAGCTGGGTGAATTCAAAGCTGAGCATGATAACAAACATTCTTAGAGGTTCTACGATCCCACAATCTTTGTTGGGCACCTTGAACAACTTGTTCCCTGAAATCAACTACGTGTGTAGTCCTCGCCAAGACAAAAATAGCAAGTATGCGCCCTTAACGACGGCACTCTTTGAGAGATTGGGCAGAGACGGTGTTTTCGACCTGGAAGCGGTCGCTGAAGCTTGGAACATGAACGAACCTCAGGAAAGCTCTCGCTTCCGCATAGAGGATCTGTCTAGCGCCGGACTGTTTAGACTTATTGTTCATGGTAAGTTTATAAATATCTTCCAACTAATGATTCTAATCCAATATCCGTAAAGACAAATTGTGCTCACTGGTGGATTTGGGGTTTTCTTGCAGATGTAGAAGCTATAAATTCGAACGCCATTGTGCCCAACAGGTTCGACTGGAAGTTGGGCGACGAGTCGAACGGAACCTTGTTCCTCTTTGACTCGATTCCGGATATGTCTGAGGTACTTGCACAACTTGCATAATTGATGATATTTCATAGTTGTCAAGTTTCAGTTGGTTACTTACTTCAATTTCAGGCTTGGGCCAGGGTTAAAAATCCATGTTCGTATTGGTCTTCTGTTCCTGATGACTTTGTCCCTGCGGTGGTCAATGACGAAAGAGCTCCAGCATACTCGCTTTGCCGGGTTTTTAATGACACCCGAGGGTACCAGCCCCAAATGATTACTCGAAGCAAGAGGGCCCGAGTGTGTAACTCTTGATGATGAAAATCCAGTAATTTTGCCCGTGTAATTACAGACACAATAATCGATCTTTCACGTTTCTTTGGTGGATGATTCTAATGTTGTTTAGCCGTACGAGTTATATATATTCAGTTTATAGCTTCTAGCCTTCTAGCAAATGTGACACCTGATTTTACAGATTTTCGATCTCTAAAGTTAACTTTAGTCATGTCATAGCTTGAAAAGTGTGATCTTACGTCTGTAGTCTGCGATTTGTACTTCAAGGCGGCTAGATTACTCAGTTGTGAATGTTTTGAAATTTTGCCTTGTACTAGCGTTCTATAGAAAGTATGATATAGGCTGCAACTAGAATATGGCTGAATAGACGGCAATAGGCAGAAATTATAGCAGTTAACATGATTCAATCGACAGGTTATACAAAATCGTTACTCGGCATCAAACAACCGTCGTTTAGCAGTAAGGCAATGAAACACCTTTAATCGTCAGCTCATTAGTCAGTCAACAATTTCAAATTCAACCCCAGCAAAACAAAGTCAGGTCTTGCTTCAACCCTTGACGTCCAAACAACAACAAAATGTAAAGTAACTTTCTTCTTTAATATAATTCGCAAATCCTCAATTCTTAAAAATGACAATCAACTTGCTTTACAAGTTACGACTGTCCAAACTGAATTAATCACACAATAATATGCGTTTATCTTTGAGTTTCAGGTGTGCTACAAGAAACTATACCCAACTTCGTCAGCTCGAGACCGGTTTGGCGCGGCGAAAGCGCCGCTCAGCGCGTCTGTAGGTCAAGCGAAAGTGGTTTGAGCTTCTTCTCTACGAAAGTGAAAATGCGTCAAGGAGTCAAGGGCAAATGTCGTTTGGATTTTACAGCCCTTGATAGCTCAGTTCAATCTTGAATTTTGCCGAGACAACTTCAAAAATGATCGCTCGAGTGCAAATCGTCCTTGTGGCCCTTTTGGGCGTCTGCGCTGTTACTGTTTTTGCCAAAGACGCCTGCAACCGGTATCCTCCTTTGATGGGATTCCAAGTTGATAAGGTAAAAATTATTACAATTTAATCTTTAATTTTTGTATTATTAATTGCCAAAAACCATATAACTATTTCTTTAATATTTTCAGTACATGGGCCGCTGGTGGCAAATGGAAAAGACTCCAACCGTTTCAGAACTTCCCGGCAAATGCTGGTCCTCCTTCTACTACCGCGACGTTCAAAATGTCAACAAGTTGAAGGTTCGCCTGGATTACGTTACAAGACTGTAAGTTTCGTTAATAATTAATCTTAAATTCCCATTGGTTTCAACTACATTAACATTAATTTCGACCATTTTGCAGGACCAGCGCCCCCAACACCTTCTTCTCTACCATCGCCATGCCAAACCCCATTCACGACCCTTCGCTCTTCATGTACGCAGTTCCAGCCATGCCATGTAAGTGCCCTTTTCGTGACCCTTGACCTGCTACTTGGTTGTATTCTGTCTGTTAGTCTGTTCTGATATACTTTTCGTGCTTTCAGGGATGAAGAAGCAGTACAGAGTCCTGGCCACCGATTACGAAAACTTCTCCATTGAATACATGTGCCAGCCAAACATGATGGGCAAGACTGAAGGTAAGGAAGGGTCTGATGATTTTCGAATTCTTTGCCGCTAGATGACGCTGTTAAGCTAACTTGATTTCTATCTTCTTTGCAGAAACCATTTGGCTCCTAACCCGCTCCAGGCACCCGTCCCTCGAAGTCATGCAGCAGGCCCGTCACACGCTCCAAGTCCTCGGTCTCGACAAGGTCAAGCTTTACGAAGCTGACCAATCCTGCAAGGAGAAGCCAATGAGGAACAA
>JAQGBJ010001006.1:0-28136 GCA_034698345.1 Sphaeridia pumilis | reverse complement strand
CATACTCACCTTGTCCTGTAGACCCAGTTCAACATCAACTCCAATGGAAACTATGAGAAAAGTACGAGATTATTAAACTAAATTAGAAATCTTCACACTTTTCTCACCTTGGAACTTTAGGCGGTCGTCAGCAATCTATGAGAATAGTGCTATTTATTAAAAACCCCAACTTGAATGAAAAATTGCACTATTCTCACCTCTGGAGTAGCGGCAGACTTTTGAATAAGTTAAGCGAGAACCAGGATTTGGAAAAAATCTATGAGAAAAATGCGAATCTTTTTAAACCAAATTTAAAAAAAATCTTCGCAACTTTCTCACCTATGGATAAGCAGCGGCAATAGGCTTGAATTGGAATGTAATGTATGGAGTCCACCAAGAATGAACCTGACTCGTTGGTGAAACCTGAGATGGTTCCTGTAAGTAGGAACCAACGTTAGAAGATTGACAACTTTCAAAACGCTCAGTTTCGCTTACCTTATATAAAATTATCAATAGCGAGAGATACACACTTGACGAGTTCCTTTGGAATTGAAATTCCGTCACCCAGATTCGTGGGATTACGTATGTTTAGGAAATTTTGATTTGCGTTTCCACCAGCAGAGTCACCCCAATACAAAATATACGAATCTTCAATGTGAACTTGTAGATTTTGACTATTTCCACTACGATCGGATCTATCCACCTGGAGAACGACTGGAAGGATTGTGCAGTTTGAATTTATATTGCTCGTCCCCTGCTTGCTCTTCTTTGGTTGCTTATGACAGGGTGGAGCTTTTGGTCTTTTACGCGCTTTGTCGGTATTTGGGACTGCTTGGTCCGGGGACGCAGTAGTTACTTATATGCATTTTCTTTTCCATATTCAACAATTGAACGAGAGAACGAGTGCGAAAGCGAGTTTTGCTTTTGCGAATTTTTCACACGTGAGTTTTATATAATTCACATATACATGCATACAGATTGCATTGACAACATTTTCAACATGTATACATTGATATATTCCCTTTGTTGTTAATTTTGATTTGAGATTCCCAACAATGATTTGCGCAAGTCAGTTAACTTGTCACATGATGCGGGGACTTGAAAACCCGGTATTTTTAAATCATTCCATGCTTTTCAAGTCTTGGCGTGCAAGAAAAAGTCTGCTTGTCAAAATTAACTTGTTTTTATTGCTTCTTGAAAGTTTCATCATGGTGAGTTAAAATTTCTTCAATTTACGTCAATTTCGGTGGTTTTATTTACAGGCTATATATAATTTTAGATGTTTTGTTGATTTTTATGAATTTGTTGGTTGCAGGTTTGTCAAAGCAAGTTGTTTTGCTCCGACTGCGTAAGAGCCGGGTGTGTTTATGTCACGCAATTTCGAGCACCAGATGTTTGTGTGGACTCTTTGAGGGAAGTAGGAACTAGGGCCGAAAGAGTGATGACGGAGATCTGGGAATGTCCTGGGAATGAGGAAATGATTACCACAAGAGCTCTGACCACAACAACGGAGGTAGCAGCTGTTACGGCCAAAGGTGAAATCTCTTGGATCACGATTACGGGTATGCGTTTGTTCATAAATCATAATTATATATACATAAATATTTATTCTGGACAGCGGTTGATTCGAGTTTATTTATATTTTAGTTCATACGGTCATTTGGATGGGACTTATTATCGTTCTGATAATCCTCAAGTATGTTTTTGGAAGCCGAATAGCGAGATGCTGGAACGACCGTATTTCACCACGGGTGAGATGTTTAAAATATATTGCTATTCTTATTATAGTTAATATTCCTGACTGACTGAGATCCTGCTATGATTACAGGTTCCAAACTTCAGCGCCATCTGGACGAGAAGCTTCAGTCCGACGCCAGTTGGCCGTCCCAACCTACCTGTTGTTCCTCGCCCCCGGCCGAATCGCCGCAGCCACAGCCGCTCAATGACTCGACAGCCTTCTCTACCGCCGCTACGTACACCGTCTCGCTCACCATCACCGGTTTTGCGTCAGCTAGAAAACTGGGAGGTGGACATGATGTTAGCCGAAGAAGGTATCTACCACTCAGCTCAAAGCAACATTTCATGTTCTACAGAGGAAACTGTTGTTTGAGCAGAGCCTTTGCTGGCTATTCAAGAAGCCGCCCTGGAAGAGGAAGAAGAAGGCAATGTGGCAACATCGTCTGACGAAGATGTAGAAGAAGGAGAAGAATACATTCCAGCTGAGAATGTAACGGATTCTTCAACTCCTTCCGACTGGGATGATGATGATGATGACTTGAACACTGGAAACTTGCATCGGTATCCAGTGAGAGCTCGACGACGCCCTCTACGACGTCAATAAGTTTTGATGGATTTGTGAATTCCAGATTATCTGTATTTTTCTACAGAATAAATGATGATTGAAAATTTATGGGATTCTTATTTAATCGTCCGCATTGTCTTAAAACATAAGTATATGTATATATATATATATTCTGATATAGAAGAATATTGAGTTGGACTGGTGCTGTTTGACGGGAGTGAAACTGTAGTAAAGGGAAGCCGCATGCACATGCGACAGACGAATTAACTGACAAAATCGCAGATAGATGGCGCAGTTAGCTAAATTTGAAAATTAAACTAGACTAGACTTCTGCTCATTCGAGCCATAATAAAGCACACGGTGATGTCAGAGGGAACCCTCATCCATTATAATGCTCAAAAACGTCCAAAACTTTCTGTATTTAGTAACATTTTCAATAAAGCACACGATGCTGTGAGACGGAACCCTTATCCATTCAACGAAATGTAGTGTAACTTCTGGTAACATGAGTCGGTTTTCTCCGATTATATGATACACTTTTCTGATGCTCCGAGAATTTATGTAGCAATGAAAAAATAATTTCATCACGTTAGATTGATAAAATATATGCGGAATTTCTACTGTCTATGGTTCTGGAAATAATTTTGCTGTAATAGTATTTTATTACAAGTTTTCATTCAAATTTACATAAACTTAGTGACCCCTCGTCCTACGACAATTGATTTCAGCTTCTTCATAACAATGATATCGTTTTGCTCCAGATGAGCTGAAAACTGAGAAAGAAAAGTTTTATAACTTCTCCTCTTTATTAGATGATTCACAAACATTATGCAAAATCCTCCGCATAATCGACTACTCCTGCTCTGAAGAGGTGCACTAACCTCGTAAGTAGGTTTAAAGTTCAGCCTATAATGATGGCTTTTACGACCTAGTGAGTCAAAAAAATAGCTAACATTCCTAAACTTTATTAACGCAAGCCAATGACCCGGTTTTAAGTTTGCGGATTCATTCGTATTGATAAGAACCACGGCCGGTAAACGGTTCGGTGCGAACAATTTTCGTGTTACCATGTTTCTTGGTACTACAGCCCAAGATTTTGCTCGCGTCTCCGGTAGAATTTTATCAAGCATGCTATACAATTGCTGTGTATTCATGATATTAGCTATTCGTAAACGAAGTCTTTTTCCCTAGTCATAATCAGGTTCTTATCATATAAGGCATAGGCTAATCCCACCAAACTATCTGTCGTAGCGGATGCAAAAGTAAGATTTAGTTGAACTGTTCCTTCCCGTATCGGGGTGTTTGCTACGGTATCCACGTTATCCGAGAGCTTGAAAACAAACAGACTACGTCCGTCTTTGAATAACTTCTGTGTAATGATGTTTTCGTTCCTTGAAGGTAGAAATGAAAGCAGTTGTTTGTACCCATCCAACGTTATACTGTTCTGGAAGTCGTATGTTTGCACTTGACTTGTCGTAGCATCTTCATTCGTCAGAATTTCGAGCTTTGTTAGTTTAGCATTCCTGAAGTTGTACGGATTGAGTGATAACTTCCCACGGAAGGCTTCGGACTCGACAAATCCCAGAATTATCAATTTAGGAAGCTGTCCAGAGAAAAGACGGCTTTCGTGGTGTGAGTATGAACCCTTGTCCACCGTAAATGGCTTTATGGTTTTGTACTTCAAGGGGAAGACACATCCAGATTGTAAAGATTGATTAACGATGCGACTGACTGACTGGCTCAAACGATATTTCGGGATTTTTAATGAAAATTCTGATATCTTTAAGGCATAATCCTTTTTTGACTCATCATTCCTCATGAGAATGAATTGTGGAGTGTTCAACTCAAATCTGTAGGTCACTTTCACTCCATTAGGTAGAAGTCTTGTGAGGGACTGAAATGGAGTACACAGATGACCTTGTAATTCAACGTGATTGGAGTCAGCTAAAAGTTTTTGACGACCCTCAGTAGGCGTATTGTTTTTCTCTCCATTCGATATTTCAGCGAAATATCCAATACTCTCATCGTTCTCTTCTTTCGTCATAAACGTTTCCATGAATGACAAATAAGGATACAGCCCATCGCTAGTCCATACGATTTTAGAATTGAAGAAAATCGTAACATTGTTGATCAAATTGCCGAGTAAACCGTTTTTTGCAAATACTCCCTCACTTGAAGCTAAGTTTGTAGAATCAGCATTTTGAACTTTTAATCTAACGTATAACTGAGCTTGATGAAGAGCTAGAAAGTGAGTTTGCATGGAAGGTATTTCTATTTCTATAACTGAACTATCTTCAACGGGGTGTATGGGTTTGAATGCTTGTACTTCATGATGATCAGCTGTGACGTCATATATTCGGGGGTTTTGTTTGTAGTCAAGGTGACTACTGAACACTTGACTCTCTTTAGAAGACAAATTTTCCATTTTTTCGTTTTTGCTTCGTTTGTTTCTTCGTACTACGTTTAGATCTACGCTTATTCACTCCTTTTGATTTCTTGGTTCTTTTCACTCTGGTCTTACGACGTCTCTTTCCAAATCCTAGTTGATTCTTATTCGTCTTGCTTCGAGATTTTCTCCCTGACTTTTTGTTACTCGAAAACTTTTTATTGTTATCCTTGACCGCAACGGTATAACTTTCTTCTGGATCGAAAAAACCGAACCCCGATTGACTAATGGATTTTCCCAAACTGCGCCCTCTCAAACGTGCCATGTTGCCATCCTGACGATCGAACTCGGACTGTCAAAATTCCCGCAGAAATCCTCAATTTATACCACAACGGACAGGTCTGAATCGTAAAAACACATCAATTGGCTTATTCAGGGATAAAACAGGTCGAAGTGAGTCATCCAGTATTTTGAAGTTGAGAAAATCGTAACAACCTTGTTTTAAAGGGTAATATGTTGGACGGTCGAATTCTAAAGAGGTTTGGTGATTTTCCCGTCCTGGAGGTAAAATTTTGAGTAGAGGCACGAGACGTTCGTCAAACAATGTATGTTCCACACAGTTGCTCGCGAGTAGTAAATATGGACTGGAATGCTTGATACGAGGAACCATATGCATTACAAGGGGTATATTCTGCTTCAACTTGACTTCGGCAAAACCCATTATTTCAGCAAGTTCGTTTCCGAATGTTATACAAACGTTGTAGTCGGACGAGAAACTCAGTTTATCCAAAGACGAAGGTGAAAATTCCACAGTAGTATCATAAGTTTTTAATAAGACTTGAAGCTTTCCCAATAGGGACTCCAAACTGTATTCGTCAGGCTCTGTCAGATACGTGGTTGTTCTGCGAACTTCTGTTTTTTGCCTGAATGTGAACAATCTGTCAGCCTGGTGACGCTGGAAGGCTTTCATATCTATAGGCAAATCTCCTTTGATTGCACCGGCAGTTATCAAAGTAGATTTGAGACCTAAAATCGCCGCAAGCTCTTCATCTATATACACGCTGTTGCTTGCTGTATTTTTTATTTGAACATGATTTATGATCTCAACCACTCCTCCGTCTTCGTCAGAAACAGGCTGAAGCCAATTAGCGGTCCACGAACTCCCATCATCTTCTTTTTCATCTGTTTCAGTGACGACGGGTAGTATACTGAATTGAAGAAATATATTCGCGCTCTGCAATGCCGTATTGAGACTATCGAAGAAAACTTCTATTTCGTCAGAAACTTTGCCAACAGTTGCTCTCGGAATAACTGATGGTTCTTGTTCAATTATGATTGGACAATTGTTGAAGCTAAAAAATCTATTCTTCAATTCCGGCGGAGTATACACGATGTTTGAGACACCAACTTCCCATGATTGATTCATGGGAATTGGTAGATTAACTTTGTTGACAAAATCGTATGGCTGATTTCCAGGGAAACTGTTCTTGGAAATGTTGTTACTTGCTTTCAGCATGAACGCCATTTTCAACTAATTGGAGTTCTTCTTCGTAAAATGTTCCTACCACGCCTGACAGCATGTAAACTGGTACTGGCTGCGAAGACCTGATTTTCGAAATTATAAACACTGCTTCTGACCATCTTTGATCATATCCTTTTGCGAAAGGTAACTTCCAGAGCGAAACTCGTACAACATTCCCAATCTTGAACTTTGGTCGACTATGAGGTGATATAATAATCTCCTCGTTCATATTAAACCAGGCGTCCGACTCATTTGACTCATTAATTTCGGCAGGTTTAAATTTATGGGCCGAGTGTATTGTGTGGTTGTACGATTTAACAATCTCGTCCAGGTAGTTCAACCACGGTCCTTGTTTTTTATTTAGGTACCAGAGCCTGCTAATACGACCAAATAAAGTGGATATCGTTCTTTCGATTGGCGCGGCTTTCATGTTTGTATTAGTATGATACAAACGTATATTATGCTTTTCTAGCATGTTGCTGAATTCTTTCGAGCGGAATTCACCCCCTCTGTCAGACGTCACAAGTTTTGGTTTCACCCCAGCTTCCCGCAATATGCTTTCAAATGCTGCAGTCACGACGCGTGTTGATTTGTTCTTCAAAGCTGGAATCATAATGTATTGAAATGTATTCGTAATGTTTTAATCGAACACAACGTATAAAACGTCTGCTTACGTTTAGCGTAGAGAAAACGTGAAAACCCATCTTGAACCAATAAAATACAACAATGATTTTTATTCTCTTTGAGACTTTTGAACTTGTCAAGTGTTTTCAAGTCCATCAACCATATGTGGTTTGTGTGAAAGTAAACATATTTCCTCCTTTTGAAACGTTTTATCGCGGGTTTAAATAACTGATATGAAGGTAAAGACGATATTTTCTTCCGAGCGGATGATGATTTCTCCAACTTTTGATTTGCTAGGAATGATTGAAGACCACTCAAGGCACCGCTCTGTGCAGGACTTTGATACAACTCTTCGTAATTCATTTTTCAAATGTGTACTTCTTCCAAGGGAAATTCCGGACGGTATTCTCCTGTGCTCTGAGGAACGTGCTCGATAAGACTGATTTGGGAATGTTGCATCGTTTCAGTAAAGTAGTAAATTCTTTCAATCCGACAATACGGCGCGATTTCTTGAATCCAGGGCTAATCACATAATCCAGAAGTTCTACAATATGGCTGTTCTGAAAATGTTTTTGATCAATCGAAACAGAACCGTCTTCGTTCAGCTTGAAATTTGGACATTTCTTCAGCTCGGAGAGTAGCCACTCGCTTTTTCTTCTTGATGCAGGTTTGAAGTACGTAATCCATTCGTGGTTATCGGGTACTCCACTCCCTGTCTGCTCTAAAGACTGCAGGGTTTCATCTACGGATCGCACATCCGAGCCGGAGGATTCATTTTCCGAATTTCTCTTAGTTAGATAGTCATACTGTGATTCAGAAATGATTCTATATACTCGCGCCATTGGAGCAAATTTTGTCAGCAAGATTGTAACAGACTAAACTTTGTAAGACAAAGACAATGACTCTTCGGAGTATCTTGAAATGCTTAACAATGAACGCTTTGGCTGTTTTGACAGTGAATTTCCTCCTCCTCACAGTTCTGAAAACTTGTTTGTACTTTTTCAACAGCGCTTTTTCTTTACTTGTAGTTGCACTTTCTGGTAAGTTATAGAAGCACTCAAACAATAACTGTATGGCGTCCTCATTCAGTTCTTCAACTAGGAGTTTGAAATCTCTAACGTTTGTCACCGATTCGACGGATTTCAAAACGTTACAAGATTCTGTATTCATTTTGGACGAAAAACTTTAGTTGCTCCATTCGGTATAATTTTGTTGCGTACCCTAAGGAATTCAGGTGTTTCAATGTGACAGTCGAGTACTAGGAAACCGTATTTTTCTGAAGTCGCTACACCATATGCCTCTGGTAGAAACTGTTTCTTGCCGGGGCAAAATTGACTTGACACATAAGATATGAATGATCTGTCTCTCGGTGATGAAAAGTATACCAGGAGTTGTGAATTGCTGATTATTATTCGCGTTTCCGGGTTGAATGCTCTTTGAATCGTCAGAAATACTGAAAAATTTCTGTGGTGTATACCACGCGTGAAATAGCTGGCCACTGTATTGTATGTATCTTTCTGAGCTAAATCATGCAAAATATCATCCAAAATGACGAGAGCGTTAGGTGTAATAAGCTCGTCAACTTCAGTTATTGATTCAACTAGTTTTACGTCGGGGTCGTTCTCTCTTAACTTCAACAGATCTTCGTTCAGCTTATAATAACAAACAATCACTTGGCTAATGGGATTTCTGAAATACTCTTTACGATTCCGTATGATATCGTACAACAAGTAACTTTTTCCACTTTGGCTAACTCCCACGAAACAGGCACCTATTGGATTTTTCAGAGAGAAATCATACGTTATAACCTCCATGACATTCGAAGTAAGACTAAATTGGTTTCAAAAATGGATCAGTATTTATTCACAAGCATGGATATTCATATTGTATTCATGCAAGCACTATTCAAATATATCGGCACATTCGCTCTTTCTAGTATCGCTAGCTTCCTCTATTGCTATCCTTTTGTGACCCCAAGGTAAGGTATCAAGACCAAACTTACCAACCAAATAAGATTTGACAGTTAAAGCTGACAGAGCTTGCTTCTTCATTTTCATTACATACAAAGTTTGACCTTGCTTACGAATCATATTCATAGTGACATTTTGTGCTCCACCTTCGAACAATCGTTTTTTGAAATCAGCAAAAGTCAATTCAGCTGCTTTATATCGACTTATTCCCTTCATGCGGATCTTGTCTTTAGAAGAGTCGTATAAAGAAACTGAGTACATTTTTGGACCAAGACAAACTATACTTCGTATTTCTTGACCTGGAAAATCGCTTTGGAGTTTTCCTGCTGGTCTTTTCTGATTCACTGTGTTGTACAAAGGGTGATCTTCGGGGTAGTTGCTGAAATCAAACGTTTCGTTCTGATTCATCAGAAGGTGGTTACAATTTCTTTGTCCTGGCTTAAGCTTAATTACTATGTAAAAACAGTCAGTGTCAATATAAGCAAGTCTTATCTGATATCCAAAGAAAATTTTCGATTTCAAATCCATATACCACGTTTTATACACATGTAACTTACTCTTGGATAAAATTGAGTGACCTACTGCGTAAGGGTATTCAAAACAAACTTCCAAGTTGCGTAGAGCAATCAACGTCACTGTATCAGAAATTTCGGTATACGAGACGAAGTTCGGTTTTGAAATGAGTTTAGTGACATCTTCGCTGTTCAGTGCAACTTCAACCTTGCACCTCTTACTCAAATTCAGAGCGAAATAGCCGTAAACGGCATTATTAGCCAATTTCAGCATGTTCTTCGTTATAGAATCTTTAGCTTGCGCGCGTCTTTCGAGATTTCGTTCAACATAGCTCTTCAAAATAGATGCTTCACGAAACTTGTATCCTCGAGTAATTTTATCAACTTTAATCCCGATACGTAGGAAGAATTCCAGTAATTTGCTATGTATAACGTATTGTTCTTTGTTATGTAGTGTTGCACATAATCTTTGAGATTCACTTGGGGGGTTATTACAATATATGCGATTCGCCTCAATTTTTTGATATGAAGAAAATTCTTCGAAATCAATGGAAAATTTTTCCACGAGAGGTGGTAAATCACGGAAGAAGTCATGATCTTTTTCTTCGAATGAAGCCGAAATTACCAGATAGTAAGCGATTTCGTCCTCACGATGATTCCTAAGCAAAGCATGGTTGTTAGCAGTAAGCTCGTCGAGTTCTTCACGAGTTAGCTTTTGAAAGTTTGAAAAAGGATGAGGCTGAGTCATTGTAAAACCATAAAGAGAACTGAAGTCAAACGCTTGAATTTGAACGATGTCCTTAGTTGAGTCGAAGTTTGGAAAATCAGGAAGATTAGCTTCTGCATACCTGACACCTGGCCAGCACAAACCCCCACTTATTGATCTACGTAGATCGGTCAACAAATCAATGTCATGAATATATTCAAATTCCAGTCTGGAGTTATATAAGAAGCAATGAAAAAAGTATGACGCTGCGGACAGAAAGTGCAAAGGGTCTAAAGAATAAGTGGCTATGGAAGCTCGACGATGTTTCTGGAACAAGTCAAGCAAGAGGTAGCAATCCAACGCTGTATAGAACTTTACATAGTCCAGGAGTGTTCTACATCTGATTAGATTCCATACTTGTTTTGCATGATCATAATCCGCATCACTACACACTTTCTCTTTCAGCAAATCCAGAAAATGGTCTTTCCCCGGTAACTGAGTTTCATACAGTTTACTCTTGTCCTTGAAATAGTCGTAACATAGAACTTGTTTCTTGATACACTTATCCAACGCTTCTGATCCTGTGATGTTATATTCTTTCTGCAAGTACTCTTGCGTGTGTCTGAACATCCCCAATCCGCCATTTTTTTTCGCCGCTTCGACTAAAGCCTGAAGACTACCTCCCAAAGGTGGCAACGAATCTATGAATCGAACTTTTTTGTTGAGCGTTATAGCAGAGAATTTTTCCGAGTTAAAGGCAAAAATACGAGCTTCCTCAACATTTACATTTTTCAAGCTTTGAATAATCAAAGCAAAATCGAAGTTGGATGCTCCATGCAGAATTGCTGGAATCCAATCGCGTCTCTTCACTTTCAAGTTACAAGACTGACAGGTGACAGCATTCAAATGAGGATGATAGTCGCTTTTTCTACCGTCACGATGAAAATGATGTAGAACTTTCGGAATATCATCGTCAAATCCTACTCCACAATATTCACAGTTTTCAGCAGTAGCTGCCCACTCCTTTTCAAATTCATCCAACACAAGCTCATCTCCTTCCAAACCATCAGATTCTCTCATGTTTTCAAGCGCTTCATCTGCGAAGGCTAAAACGAGTTCGATAAACTTGTCCAAACAATCATCTCCCCAATATTGTCTATATTTGGTCTCGTCCGGTCCCACCAAGATAATTCCAAAACCCATGGGAGCAAGCAAGCGAATAGCTTCTGTGTTTCTACCAAGAGAGGTATTCATATCCTGACTGAAAGTTTCAAAGTCAACCACCATGTAATACGAAAACTCCCACAGCTTTTGAAAAGCGGTGAATTTCAAATAATCAGGATTACCGTTCTTCCTACGTTCAGGCATTTTGATTCTTTGAACACCAAGACCCTCACAATCTCTGGTATGTACATCCCGACGGTGCTTATTCGAGAATCTATTCAGACAATAATCGCAATAATATGATTTATGTCTACCGTTTTGACCCATGAAAGAGCTGAAGTTGACTATCCCAACGTAATGAGCGAGTTCTGTTGTACAGTTCTGATATTCCGAGACTTCATTTTTTTGCTCAAGAAGAAGCAAATACACCACATCCGTAAATTTCTGATCGGCTACACGAATGGGAAACGCTAGTCTTTTTTTGGGACAGTACCCAATAATATTGATTCCTATTTCATTGCGACGCTCAAACGTCATGACAGACTCTGGTCTTGTGGGGTAAGCTACACAACTAAAATCGTATAATTTTGCGAACTGCTCATATTGCTGCCATTTACGTTTGTTCGCATATGAACCACCAACCTGTTTGAAATGTCTCACAGCCAAAAAGGCATAGCGGAAACATTGATTACCTGGACTGTCGATATTTATAAGACCTTTCTTCCCTTTCAATGCGTCCGGTAGTAAGAATGTAGAAGATGACCCCCTCAGTGGACGGTATTTTGCTACGCTAATCTCAAACCCCAAAATTTTCTGTATACTGAACCCGGACCCCTCGCTGGCGAATAGATCCAAACTCGAGAGAATGTTCGCTATACCCTGATGAATTCTAAACTTTATGAAATTAGCGTGCGATACACCGAAGTAACCTGAATTTATATACTTATTTAGTATCTGACCATCCTTGATATTGATCATTTCTGCATGTAGGGAGAGTCTCACACGAATCATCGTATGCTTCCTCAAGTAGGTTCGTATCACGTTCCTAATATCGAGCTTCAGGCTGTGAAGGAATTCGGTTACGTTCACTTGCGATTCCACTGGATTATCGAAACGAACAGTCTGAAGTACACCGCGTTGTGTTGAAGACTTTACTTCAAATCGTCCCAAGTCATCTTCGTTAGGAAGCTCAACAGGTGTTGGAACTTTACATTTATGACTCTTGAGTCTTCTGAAAGTCTTTCCACATTGCCTACAACAATGTTTGACTTCGAGGTGAATATTTATGTCTCTCCTTGTGTATTTGCTCACTTTGCAGGATTTACCGTAGAAGGGGCAAAGTTTCTGAAACATTCGATAACCAATCGTTATTCGAAATCTTTGAAGATTTATCGGCATTTAATTTGAAAACTCACCAGTCTACTAGGCATCACTCTCTTAATTTTGGTTTTATTGGAGGGTTGAGACATCGACGCTTCGGTGAGTGCATCCGGCATGTTTGCCAAATTCGAGGTCGTGATATGGCTCGAATCATCTCGATTCCTGGCATCATCTGGCAGCTATAAATCAATCACATTATATGTATATTCATGTATAGAGTGAAACGTATTCTCGATTCGAGGTCAGTGTCTTCATAGCTACCAGACCGAAAAACTCGAATAACAAGTCTACAAATCCGGGTTTCCTCATGAATATTTTGATTTCTGCTAATTTATACAGTCAGTAGATGTAGGTAATTTGCATACTGGTTCAAGCCGTAATGGTTCCAACCCGCGTCAATAAATTCCGTAAACGTTCTCATTCGAATGATGAATAATTCATACCTTGATATCGTCCATGGTCGTGTCGGTCGACGTATCTCAGTCTTTTGAGACAGTCAAATCTCCGTTTCCTGCATGAAACAAATCCACCGTGACACAAGACAGAACACAAGACAGCCTCTCAGGTTAATTTTCGGATGCAGACACTCAAAATTTCAATGGTGATAGCGTCATCGAAGAACAGCAACTGAACGAAGTAATCCTGAGCGTCTTTTTATACCTCCACGCGGCACTATTTAAGCGGAAATTCGATGGTTGGAAATCATTCCATTCCCATCATCTTGATCGAGTGGTTCTCTGTCAGTCGAAAATTATTCATCATGTCTAGTGCCAGCAGTGCGAAAGATTTCTTGGTCACCGAAGCTGAGGAGGATACTTCCGTGACTAAACCGAAGCGCTACAGGAAAGTTATACCTCCTGTGTTGTCCGACGATGAAAGCAATGTAAGCGATAGAAGTGAATCAAATAATCTCAAATTGTCATGTTGTTAATCATGTCTTTCTTTCAGGGAGCAAATGACTCATCCAACACCGGAAACGAAGATGAAGGAAGTGAGAGTTGTCCTGAGGACGAGGATGACAAGAAGAAGGTTTGCGATAACGTCCCTCCCAAGATTATGAGTATTCGAATGATAAAAAACCGTCGGTTCGGCTCTGACTACGGAGGTCCCTATCTTGCCACGAAGCCTAATTTCTGGAGTAAGGACCATGCATACTGTATCGGTGATCCATCAGACTCGTCTCATATCCGAATTCGAAGATACAGGAAGGCTTCGTAAGTTGTAATTCTTTCAGCTTTCCAAATTATGATTTATTCACAATCATCTCGTTTTAGAGGGCATCATACTCTGTATATGAGGAAGCAAAAAACGTCATCAGATGGTTATGATTGGTTTGCATGGCCTGCGGACGGAATCGAGCAGCAAATCGAGGTTCTTACAATGTTGAAGGATGAGATTCGTGCATACCCAGGTTAGTTACAAGTTAATGTGCGGATTGAAATGTTATTCTAATTTCATCTTTGATACCCATATTCAGTCTCAAAGAGGAAGACTTCTAAAACTAAAGTATGATTCATGGAAAGAGACCGGACCGTAATCATTTATCAGAACTTGTTTATGTAAACATCCAACAACATGAATAAATTCGAATTGATTTTAAAAGTGAAGTTCGTTCGTTTCTCTCGTTAGTATAAACATGACGGCTCCCATGAGCAGCATAAGCTCTATAGAGCCTATCCCATACTTCTCCTATTTAAATATACAGAAACTCTCAAAAACAAGTTTCACGATCGATTGGGATCCGCATTGTAGTATCTTCGGTGTATCTCTCTTTGGTTTGAAACATGTTTGTTCCGTTTGTGCGTATAAAATTATTCTAAACACGTGCGGCGATTTATTTGATTCAGAATCATTCCTGAACTACGAAACGTTCATCAAGATTATTAAGAATCAAGTGTCTTGTGATAGGCTGGATTCTATAATACCCAGAAACTTGATATCATTTTTCTTCCGTAATACTCAACCCTACTGCAAAACTTGTTTTGGTAGTCTCATAGTTTGTTATACGGACATGAGTCAGAATTGCCCCCATTGTCAGCTCGACGAGCTAGATTCACAGAAGACTTTCTTGAATATGGTTTGGCATCGTTTTCAGGAATCGCGTATCTCAAACAACTAGTTTTTACAGCTACGTACAGTAATGTCGCTTTTTCAGAACGCTCCACGAGAATATATCATAAAGAACACTCAAATTTTTCAAAGAAGTTTTCTACGACATCCTAATCAACAAGTTGAAGTTTTTAGCAGAGGTCAAGCTCAATTGGTAATCGAGACAAACTTCCAGCTGAACTGGAAGCCCCATGTATCTAGTGTAGTTGTTGAAATAGATGGTGTGTCAGAGGAAATTTGCTTCAACTGTGGATTTGACTACTTGGTAAACAACAAGAGTGTGTTCTTCACAGAACAAGAGCTCATGGATCCAGCTCATTTTAACGACGCGTTTAGAGATCTTGTGAAAGTGAGAAGATATCATTTAACTAATTCTGAAGATTTAGCTGCGACCTTTCGTGATCGTAATTGTTTTTGCCAGAAGTGCAATTTTACCAATATCGTGAGTTATGGAGACATATCAAAGTGTGTAGTTTGTACCTATCCTTCATGGTTCCGGTGCTGTCATCTGAAGGATCTCGTGTGGACTCATCTAACTGAATAAATGCTCAAAACATTTGGAATGTATGATTTTTGCGTCAGTGTCTTGAACTGCATCGAGTGAAACGGATCATCAGGATACATCTTCTTAAGATGTGTTCCTCACTACGTGTAAGAAAGATTGGAGGTTCGGGGATCCTTCCACGTAGGGCAACAAGTGATTCTATTGGCTATGATTTGATCGCGTAAGTTCCAAACAGTTTGAGTAGAAAACAGTGAATTTTTTTTTTTTCGTTGTTGTATAGTTAATTTGTTTGGTGCAGGCCACAATTTTCGATAATACCGAAGAAAGCTCAGCAGGTTGTCTTTCTCAATCTTGCCATCCAGGTTCCAGACGGGACATATGGACAAATCGCGTCGCGCTCGGGTTTGGCAGCAAAAAAGAATATTCATGTTGGAGGTTAGTAGATGTTAAAACATTCAAGTGTAATATGGACGGGTAAACACGCTTTGTTTTTGCAGCTGGCGTGGTCGACCCTGGGTATCGTGGTGATGTTGGAGTTTTGCTAATCAATCATGGTGAAGAAGATTTCATTATACGTCGTGGTGACGCAATCGCCCAGCTCGTTCTCGAACAATGCAAGGTTGTTGATGTCGTCGAAGTTGAGGTAAGGAATAATTAGTTGTATGACACCCCATCCATTCCCTTGTAATATGATAAAACTTATATCTTGCAGTCTTTGGAAGAGACAGAGAGAGGGGTTCGAGGGTTTGGTTCGACATCAATGTGTGGCTCATTGGATTCCGACCCCAGAAACAAGTTTCTGAAGCTTGCTCGATTCTCGCCCAGCATCGTGGTTGACGAGCTACACCCAAATCACGTGAACAACATTCAGCTAGGATCCTGTGATGTCGTTGATTCTCGCAATGAAAATTAATGAAATTCTAAAACACTTGAAGAACCTGTTACTTCGTTAGTATGTGGTTAGATCGATTCTTGTCCTCAAACAAAGTTTAAAATCGAATAAAATTGCTTCATTCTTGAGATTTGGAATCATTTCTCGTACGGAATCTGTTCAAACGCAATCGGTAAGTTTGTAGAACATTTTCTTCATCAGTTTTTCAACCTTTCTTGATCATAATACGGTATATTCAGATCATCATGTTCACGCCCAGACGTTCCAAGCGGAAAGCCTCTCATTCACTTCGGATTGGAGTTGATCCTGTTCTTGATCTCTCGTTTCCTGTCAAGCAGGCGAAGAAAGTACGATTCGAAGTCCCTGAACAACCACAACAACGGTCGAAGGTGGATGAAGAGAAAGACCAGGCGAAATCAACAAACGCTGAAAAGGCGCACCGTCAAAGAGTCAGAGATAAGCATAATATCAAATTAACTCTGGATCATTTGAGAGAAATTCGAAAAGAAATGCAAAATTCAGTTTATTTGATTCTCGACTCTCTCCCTGTTAATAACGAAGATTCTGTTTCTGATATTGTCAAGAAGCATAAGAAATCACAAAAAGATTTCAAAGACATGTCAATTTATAGATATGGTGGCGGGCTATGTGAATTGTTAGTCAATACATCGCTGAACACCTTCGAGTTCTTTGAGTGGTATTCTCAATCAATCAAAGATATTTTGAGTTGTCGAGAGGTGGTAGCGTCTTCACAATGTTTTTGTAAGTATCAACAGGAACCCCTAGACTTGTCAATGAAGGTGTAATTACATTACCGAAACATTAAATTCTGTTCACTTGATTTCTGACCATTTAAGGTTTCTGCTTAGTAAGATGCATTGATTTGGAAATTACTAAAATTTTCACCTCCATATTCATGTATCTGCGAATTTCAGAGGGGAGCTCCACATCCATTGTGATTTCTCGATCCAAGAGTTTTCAAGTCTTGAATGGCGATACAGAGTAACTCAAGCGACTGTATCACATCTTCGTTCAGTTTGCTGTGAAGATTAATGCCGGTATCATTTGATCGTCATGATTGCTGCAAGGTCGAGGTATTTGAGCTTCAACGCTCCCGAGAATAGCCTGGTGCTTGAACTTGCATCTTCGGGGTTGTGTTTTGACAAAGACTTAAACGTCCTACGATGTGATTGTGGTTTTACACTAGACGCTCCCATCAGGCAGAGTTGTTACGAAATACATAGAAATCATCGCGAATTCTCAAGGGAATGCGCTCTTGTTCGTAATAGAGACGAATTTCCGAAAGTTGAGAGAATATCGTGGATACGTGCAAAAGCGATATCAACAGCCGTGGAAAAAATCTTTCCACCTCTTTGCGATGATCCTCCAGACTTTTGGCCTTACCATTCTCGCGGGTTGTTCGAAGAGAAAAATCGTGTCGAAACATGGGTCAACTACATGCCAAAAGAAGAAATAGCCTTGAACCTGTTATTCCTGATGGAGTTCCATCGTGATGGATTTTTTATCGACATCATGGATGATACTGTTAAATGTATCTTCTGCAAAATAGCTTTCAGACTATCAAAAATTCGATATCGGTTCGACCCTCGTGAGATTCATCAAAGATACAACCCTGTATGCGAGTCAGTGAACGATCCTCGGAACGTGGAAGCAAGCTGGATTGATCGCAAAAAGTTCACAGAAGATTACATCAAACGGATGGACATGATTCGGTCATCCCTTTACGGTTTGAATATTCAACCTAGGAGCGCCGACAAGTATCCCGAATACAGAAGTTTCTATCAGAGATTCTTATCCATGGAAAAAAGTGTTCTAATCGAAACCCGTCGAGAGGAGTTAGCCCGAAGTGGTGTCTTCCAACGTGAAAAAACCACAATTTTTGCTTGTTATTCCTGCGGTGAAGTTCAAGATATTCGAAATGTAATTGGCAATCGAATACGTATCATTCATAAGGAACCAAAAGATTTTGGAGTAGGAATGTGTAACTATCGTGTTTATGCGAAAACAAACGGTCAATGTTTAATGAATGTGCAAGCCTGTTCAAGATGCCGCTTCATGGCTGCCCGATACTACTTGCTTCAATGCGGACATAAGTCATTGTGCTCTGTATGTGTCCAAGAAACTGATGTTTGCACGGAATGTGGGTCCGAAATTCTAGCGACTATTTACACCGATACGAATCATCGAGAATACACGGGTCCGGGCTCCACAAACTTGACCATTAAGAAGCGTCCAATTGCTGAACGAATTGCTGCAAATGCTGATCTTGGTACAGACCGTTCAACTGACGATGAAAACGTCGAGTCAGAAAACGAATGAAAGGTGAAATATTAGTATGGTAAGAGACTTAACTTGAACGATTTCAAGATGAATTGTATTTTGGTTTACAGGCCGGTATGATCATCTCGCAATCATCTTGAACCAGAACCCATATATCTTTTCGCAATAGGAAAATTTATCGAAACAAGTTTTCAAATACCTTCAAAACAACATGAAAAGTTTAATAAATGAATGTTGGATTTTTATCAAGATAATAATATAGTTTGCCGAAACCGGTTATGGTAATCAATTGAAATAAATTTCCGCTTGGATTGACATAGCTTCGGATTGAGAAATTCCATCGTGCATGAAATGAGTTTATGGTGGGGAAGAAAACGAACTCCCAGACTCTTCACGACTATCCTGTAGTTTTCTGAACCTTCGAGCTGTATATAAAAGAAAGAAGTAGAATTTCAAACTTCATTAATCGTTTTCTACCCGAGATTGCTCTTGAGTGTATACAACATGTCGGACGAGCAGCAGCGACTTTCTCCTAGCCCAGGATGTTCTGGGCAAAAGCTGTACAGGTCAGTGTACACGGCTCGACCATCGAGACCTTTTTCGGAAGTCGAGAAGAAACAGCACGAAAGGTAAGGTTCTTTCAAAATCCAAAAGAACATCTTTCAGTTTGAATTGTGGTCAATCGTGATATTTCAATCATAGGAAAGAAGAAGAAGAATTTCAAGACATGCAAGATGAAGGACGAAGACTCATATCTTTTGAAGGAGGTCCTGTGAAAGTCATGCCTGTTACTGTCTTGGCCAAATGGGGGTTCTTCCAACAAAAAGGATTCGCGTATATGAGGTGCCTGCATTGCGGTGTATATCAATCATTGCCGGACAAAAATGATTGTGTATTCAGAGTGCACTTAGCTGCCAATAGATTCTGTCCTCAAGTTGTAAAAGTAAACGAGGGTAAAATTACATTTCCATGCTTCAAAAATGTCTGCAATGGTCATGCGAACAAAACTCATTACAATGTCTACGACAATATGATGATCGCAAAAGCTGAATGTATTCCGGCTTATAAGCGGATTTTGTTTCATCTGAAATGCGTGGAAGAGATGGGTGACAAATTCAGCAAATAATAATAAACTTGATCAACCGATCAGATGATTTGAACGACATGTCTCTATTTAATCTGTCTTCCAGCATAAACTATATACTATAACCATCCTGTTTTGCTAAGTCATCTATTCTCGTTGTATCAGAGAAATAACCGAAAGTTCATAAAAATGGACTAGAAATGTGCACAATCATCAAATTGCCAGCCGATCAAGTGCATCAACTTTAGCATCGAAATCATTACCAACGTTCATACACCAAAGCCAACATGGCTCGACTTACACTGTTCCTGTTGGCTATTTTGTCTATATCACAGGTGTCTGAAAGTACCTGGTGCGATAATTGTATTGCTGTAAAGAAGCTACTGATTGTGACTAAAAATCGGCAAATTTTTTGTCAAACTTGGCGAGAATATACTTCGACGCATAATTATACTGTCTTAGTGCTGATTAACACACCTGCAAGATGTCGAACGTACGAAAAGCTTGGTGAGTTTGAGCTATTTAGATCAGATAATTACATACTTTATTACTGGTCCATTTTGATATGTATTTTCAAATTTGAAAGGTTGGGTGCCTGCTGAAAATCCTATGGGAATGGACCGTTTTGTCAACGATTCTACAGTTCCAACTGCCAACTTCTCTCCCCGTAATTTGTCTCCTACATCTGAACCAACAAGCATAATAATTTCCTCATTATGGTCACATCAGATTTCGAAAAACTCAACAATGCGGTCGGGGGTTACAATGACTTCTGTATCCCAATCCGTCATTCCAATTCCACCGTCTTCCGTAGATTTCCAGACACGGCCTTCTACAACAGCCAGAGCGATGCATAATGTATCCGAAGCAACCTCACACAAGTCATCAGCTGTGAGTCTTTCAGGTACATTTCTTTTCATCATTCCAACTACATGAGGACAAATATCAAATAGAACACACATGGAACAGCACTGACGGTGTAAACTATTACTGGTGTTATTTAGAATCCTACATGACGGAAGATACAACCAGTGAGAATGCATCCTTTTACGATAGCTCCCAAAGTCCCCAAGTACTCTTTGGCGTTATTGTTTCACATGATAAATCACTCGGTCAGACAACCTTGTCTTCCTCCTCAAATGTAAGTTCGAATTATCATTAAAAAATCATAAAAATAACAGGAGTTGTTAACTATACAACTCAAGTGTTTTGCAAAATTTTCAAGGTTAATGATGCGTACGTGAATCACCAAACTTCAACCACAGAAAACCTGTCTTCCGAGATGACCATTATTCTTCATGAGGTCGAGATGACTACAGACGAATCGATTAAAGTGGTAATTTCAAAAATTGTTCAATGCAATGTGCTGAATACCAATCATATCAAGTAATCTCGTTGTTTTAATCAAATTGACTTACAGATTTTCGACTCGTCCACTTTGCCTGAAACAGCTCGACGAAACAACAAGACGGAGCAAATAACTCAAAGTCAAGTCGAGGACATCCATGTCACCAAGAATTTATTACCGACATCCTCCCAGACAAGTTCTTCAGTAAGTTTAACGAGTTAGAAATTTTGCAAAACACGTTAATGAAGAACAATCTTCTAAATGGGCATTATTTCTCTTCAGGTAGTTGAAAATGATGACACTGGTGCTATATCATCAGACGCTGATGAGGGGTTGAATACTGAGCTCACACAGCTGTTATTCGAGGAATCATCCCTGATAGTCTCCCCTATGTCAAGAAGACATTTGAAGAACAGATCCAAAATATGTGCTACTTTGTATCGTCTTCATACTTTAATCAAAAGGAGTCCGGCTGAAGTCGAAAAGTCCATATTGGCTTTCGGTTATCTGAACCCAATTTTTAGTGATCAAAACCCCTGTGTAGAGTTCAAGTCAAAGCCATTTTAGTGACTATTTGTCTTTCTGATTGTGTTTCCAGCAAGAAGTAAACATGAATTACGACTATCTTTGTGGAGTGAAAGTTTTTCGCTGCGACCTTTGTCCCTTGCGAATTTTTCTGACATGTGAGTCTGTGTTCAAGCATGAATACCACGAACATCAAGAACAACAAGTAAACATGAAAATTTATCGCTGTAACGTTTGTCAAATTAAGTATCTAAGCTTGGAACAGATGCTAAGACATAAATTAGTGGTTCATACTGAGTGAGTGTTCTATGCTTCATTCGTTGGTGATGATGTATGAGCAAACTGAACCTAATTTCAAATCTTATTTTAACAGACACTGCGTACGTCTTGCAATGTTGAACAGACAACGCGAGCTTATTTCAGAATCATCTCTATCAGAAAGAAGGGAGGCCGTAGTCTTGGTATCTAGATGTGACGAAGACACTTTAGCTGAGGATCATCATCAACCGCTGGTGTCCTTAACGAATTCAACTCAACCACCTGTAATGATCGATCTTACAGAGGAAGAAGGGGAATTTCCTATCATTGATCTTGTTTCTGAAGATGAAGGAAGAAATGCTGGAGACACCTGGGACAAGCTGTGGGTCGAAGTAAAGTCTAAAAAGTGAGTGACTATCTTCATGCATAAGTTCATCTTTATCAAGCATCAAACCTATTTTCAAAGAGGTTGAAATCATTCCGGATCTTTCAGAAACAACTCCTTGGAGAAGTCATCATCGTCTTCGATTTCATCATCGTCGTCGTCCTTGGTGCCAATTGTCGACGTAGAGTTGATAAGAATTCCAATTAATTGCGAATCAACTGCGTCTTCAAGTGATCAAGATGTTGTTATTATTGATGAATCAACTTCTAAAACGGACGAATGTACCACAAACCCAAGATTCCCGAAGTTGCATCAATGTAAAGTATGTAAAAAACAGTTTGCTCGTTCTAGCTCTCTCCGCGATCATCTTAATATCCATTTTGGTTTAAAACCATATGCTTGTAATTCGTGTACTTTTACAACCTCATACAGGAGTAGTTATGCGGCCCATCAGCGAAAACATGATGGTAAACGTAATTATCTTTGTTTCAAGTGTGGGCTGTGCTTGAAAATTTCAAGCAGATATGCTCATGAAAAGAATTGTCATGTGTAAACATAGCTGATATTGTACCTATGAGCCTTGACAACCAATAAAGTTTGTTTCTTTCAGTATTAGCATTACTAGATCTAATGTAGACGAAAACATGACGATTGGTTCAACTGAAAATGGATCATATAACTAAATCGTTTGGGTTTGTTGAATCGAATGGATTTGCTTGAGAAGAGTCTGACAATGTTTACGTTAACCGGTCAAGTTGCAGACTTTATAGAGTCATTTAAGCGGCAGGATGTGTGCTTTCAACTTCTCACATGAATAGTATTTTTGAATGACAAGATTTTGACTATGTATTCAGTTTTAAATTGTTCAGTAGCTGGCATGTTTAGACAAAACCGTCAGGTGGGCATGATCCCGGTATATTGTGTTGTTTTTGCATGTTGTAATAGTCTCGACATGTTGTCATGATTTCGACAGGTTGTCTTGCTATCGACAGGTTGTCATGATTTCGACAGGTTGTCATGATTTCGACAGGTTGTCATGATTTCGACAGGTTGTCATGATTTTGACAGGTTGTCATGATTTCGACAGGTTGTCATGATTTCGACAGGTTGACATGATTTCGACAGGTTGTCATGATTTCGACAGGTTGTCATGTTTTCGGCAGGTTGTAGGGTTTTCGGCAGGTTCTAATGGTTACGTCAAATTGTTACTTTACTTGATATATGTTTATTAATTTCAACACACTTAACCTTTGCATATTTTACGATGATTAGTCAGAGACCTGACGGATGCATACATCTTTTCGCATCCTTGACATCTAAAACTGTTGTGAGCTTTGTTATCGTGTGTTTTGATGTGACTTCTAACCCTTGAAGGCGAGTCAAAAAGTTTTTGACATGTTGGGCATGCTGACATCTTTCCTCTATGTATTCTCCTGAAGTGTTCACTGTTTTGTTTCTTTGTACGGAATTTCTTTTTACATGAAGGACATTCATGATTTCGTGATTCTGAAATGAAACAAACAACATGCTTCTTTTAGTAAAAGAAGTATGGTAATATTTAGTTGATATTTTCAGTTGATATACCTTCATCGACGGATGAGTCTCTTAATACATTGTCTGGAAAACTTGTCACTAGAATTTGAGTAGGAGATTCATCAGCTAGACACGATGATGATTGGCTGTTTGGGTTGTCACAGTTTCCGTCGTATTCATCAACTGTCCATCTTCCATCCTTGCTCAGCTTCAACTTCAGAGTCAACCTTTGATTCCGATTCTCTGTAGAACATAAAACCAAAACCAAAACTTAAAACCCATGTGAATGTGTGTGCATGTGAAAACAAATTTATGAACCTTTAGATAAAATCCAATTATTCAGTAGCCTCGATTTAACAATGGGATGCATTCTTAGTAAATCGTCACAATGGCATCTGCAGTAATGATGCGTTCTGTCAGGTCTGTCAAAGAAGTCGAAGCCGGTGAAGTTACTTGCAAAACTCACGTTGAATCCTACAAACAAACAAATGGATCGGATATGGATCGTATAATAATATTGTATTGAGAAGATAGTTAACCTACCAAAATTGTATACCGAATGTATCAAGTATCCACGAACGAACAAATACTGACCAGGTTTTTGCAACCATTTGATCACTCGAATACCAAGCTCTTCCAATTTTCTCGGATCCGCCAAGTATAACTTGCTGGCCAGAAAGTTGTTACATCTTTTTTCTCGATATTTCGTCCTCGCAAGCTTTCGAAAATCTTCTAGATCATTCGAATGTATGAAAATCCAAAGTTTTGGTGCTCCGGAATGCAAGTACAACATGGAATTACACTCAGCTTGCTCCTGAAAATTAATCAAAACATGAATTAATTCAATGTAACAGTGAGCATCAGTGCTCTAGGAAAATTGTAGTACTTCATGAAACGCTGTTGAAGCGCCAGGGGTTCCCATCATGATGATTGGAAAATTTAAACCTTCAATCTTATGGTCGATTGGATCCAAATTTATACCGAAGTCGTGAAGTGATAATGGGGTGTCAAAGTACCAGACATCTAGCAGATCCGTTTGCTGCGGAATCCTCTTGATATACTTCTTGATGTTTGTCCATCCCACATTCAGGGGATAGAACACCGTGTTGTTGTACGCGTAATCCATAATGTTGTACCATGAGGATTCAACATTTTCGTCAACGCAATTAAATCTCGAAGCACAAAACTGATCCGAACAGAACGTAACACAATCTCGTAATGTTCTGCATGTGTCTGGAAAATATTGTTGCCAATCTTGATTCTCTCTCTTGTAAAATCCCTCAGCGACTTGATCGTAACTGAATACTTCTTTCATATCCAGTTCCGAAATCGGAACTGATAAAAGTTTATTTATTAAATCATCCCATTCTGTACTATAGGAATGAGTAGAGTTAATCACTGTTAAAATTCCCAATGTCGATGTAAATTCATACTTCAAACCCTTTCTCAACAACTGAAGTTGATTATTATCTAGATGAACAAAATTGAGAACCGACTCCTCCATTATGATGAAATGTAGTGATTTTTTCCCTTTTGCGATATTATGTGTTTGTTACTGCTGCCGTATGGACATTGAGTAATACTCGATGGTTTATAAAATATCAATAGACCATGTGCGCATTTTTCTCATATATATGCATATTTTACCTGTATGCAAGTATGATGATCAAAACGGTCAACTAATAACTTGTTTTCTCACTCGTAATCTTTTGCTTTTTTTGACTATGAAAATTATAATGCATATAAGTAACTACTGACGCATCCAAAACCGACAGATTACCCCCAGCCTCAGCCTGAACGTTATTCTGTGTCTCCATCTTGCTAATGTGTTTGTTACAGCAGGTGAGACATTCAATGTTTAATGTTTTACCACTTCCGAGGACGTCCGATTCGGTCCGTTTCACACAGCTGAATAACTTCCTCACACAACTGAAACCACCTGATAAGCAATTCATCATTGATTCGGCAGCAGCTGTAGCTCCTGACTGTAGGCGGAGCCATCGATTGGGTTGTCTTGCATGTCGGCTAGTAAATACGTCACTGGCTTTGTATTTCGAATTTGGCGGATATAAAATGGCTCGCTTCTGAAGCTTTTGGAATAACCCTTACTGAAACCGGATTTATATTCCACAAGCAGTACTTTGTCATTCAATTTGAATTTCGGCGGTGGATTAGTCATTTTCTTTTCCATACAATTTCAAGAACACTGCTCCCTGCGTTTCTTGGTTGACTTCATTCGGTGACATACCTATGCTACGGTTGAAACTTGCGTTATAAGATTCTACAAACTCGTCCAAATGCTTTGACCAATCAAATTTTCCACTCTGAGTGAAGTAACGTGCAATTTTGTTCATTAGTGTACGTTGGAATCTTTCAGACATTGAAGCTTTAATGTAGGGTGACTCTGTATGAAATAACTTCATACCATTTCTTTTCAGAAAGCTGTGGATGATTCCATTATCAAACTCCCTCCCCTGTAAACCAAAACGTTGTTAGTTGTTGGAGCTGGATCCAAAAGACCGGTTCCTACCTTATCAGCGGTGACGTAACGAAATGATCCTGGGAATTTCGACAAAATGTTTTTGAATCCGGCTAATGTTGTTTCAGCGTCTTTCTTTGTTAAACCCACACATTTTGCGAGGCGGGAAAAGCAATCGATAGCAGTTAGAACATAACGTTTCCGATTGTTATAACCAGCATATTTGCTTAGGTCGAGTAAATCTATAGAGACTTGGTCGCTGGCCCTGGGGACGAAGATTTTCCTCCTTGGGAATCGTCTCCTTACTGGCACATGCAACAAATATCCTGGAAGGTTTTGTAATTTTTCGTGCAGTTGTGGTTTGTCCTTTGTTGCAACTTTGTAATTCTTGCTCACGCCGTGAAGACTTGAGAAGCTTGCAGGTTGGATTTTGTCTTGGTAGAGAGAAGTAATTGTTTCGTAATTAATTTTCGAAGCCATGTCTAATCAACATCCTGGTAAGAACTGGCCATTCCTGCATACAATATGCGTGTTTTTACAACGGATTGTCAATGTGGGCTCTCTGGTTTTCAAGTTCATTCTGGAGCAATTCGAGGAGCTAGCGTCCAGCAAAAGGCTTCCTGTGGGTCCTTCGCATCCGCTAGGCTGTCTGTGGCCCACGTACAAGCTTCTGTTAATCAAGCTTGTAATTCTGCTCGACACTTGTTGGTTAACATTAGAGAAATGGAAGCAGAGTCGAAAAATCTAGTCATGCAGTTGGTGAATCTGGAAAAGGTGAGATGAGCTCTCATTGTCAAGTCTTACAGTCCCAATCATGTGAGTTTTTTTTATTTTTCCAGAAAATTTATTCCGAGAATGCTTGGCTGATTCGTCCTTCTGCCGCTTTTATGACTCAATTCGATGCGAACATCCTGTCATTGATCCAGCGGCGCTTGGAGTATGCACTTGTTCTGCGACCAGAATTTACCGGACAGTTCCTGCTCAAGGATTCTTCGCATGGAGACTGGCAGTATCAGGCTTTGTTAATCAGGTCGAAACCAGGCATCCCACGACAACAACTGTACGAGTGGCTGAGCGAATACCGCCAGCAGATTGATATCGTTCCAAGTCCTTTGAGCGGAATTTCTCATGGCTAGTCACATCAAATCAAAACTGCCATTTATGGCATATTGTAACAGTTGCAGTAAATGTAGCAGGAAAAAGTTGTTGCAATCCGCTTCGAAAGATGAAATAAACAGTTTGTGTGAAGCGACTTTGAATTGTGTCAACGGAAATGTCAAACTGCCAAGTTCTCAAATTACAAAGTTGAAAAGACATAAAAAGGTTTTGAAAAAACTTGCTTATGATAAGAAGCTGTCGAATAGAAAGAGGAAGCAATTGCTCATTCAGAAAGGATCAGGAGTTTTACCAATCATTTTGTCAGCTGTTCTACCTGCATTGATTCAGGCGTTCAAAAAGTAACTCGAGCACCAAAAAAATTCCAGTACAGCTATAGCTCCCGAAAAGAACGCTCCTTGAAAATGGTTAACAAAAAGTACAAGTTGGTGTCCGAACCGGACTTTGCACTGCTTCAGAAATACAAAGCTTCAGAAGCATCGCTGCATCAAATATCGCAATTGGAAAACGCCAAGCAGCAAATCTTGGAAGAAGCATCCACTGTTCCTCCAGAAATTCGGACAAAATGGGTTGGCAACATTGATCGTCAGCTGATGCATCACATGAAAGATGAGAAAAAAGATGAAGCTGAAGACAAGAAGGAGCCGAGCGAGAAACAGAAAGCAGACGACAAGAAGAAGGATGACAAGGAGAAGGCCGATGCCGGTAAGTATAAATAGCAAATCAGACGCCCTCTAGTGAATATTAAACCAATTTTTTTTTGACAGTGGTTCCCGCCTACACTGAAGAATCAATCACATCGAGAATCTCGGACAAACGACTACCAAAACTCTTCAAGTTCCTCAGCCAAAATGGGATTGGATGGGATCGAACGGCTGGACATATCATCGTGAATGGGGAACATCTCACTGGACTGAATATTGTAATCGCACTGAAATGCCTCTTGAATCGAAAAGCCAATACTGTATGTCAGGGAACACCAGGCTACGATATCCTATTCAACTATGTTAAAGGATTAAACTTTCAAAATTCTGGACTAGCTTCGCTGGTCAGGTC
>JAQGBJ010001005.1:0-28149 GCA_034698345.1 Sphaeridia pumilis | reverse complement strand
AATTAACATTCGCGCGCTCTCATTGAGCAGCAATGAACTCGATGGTACAAACGTTTCCGGGACAAATGTACGCGTTAGACCTGAAAACCATAAACTTGACCCTCACCAGTAACTAACTGTTGCACAACAACATCTCTTAGCCCTGGTATTGAAATTGAAACCAGTAGATGCTAATAATGAAGATCAAATAATGTGTAACTTGTTTAAGAGCATTGTATAGTCGGTCGGTATACATAGTGTAATTTCTCCAAACATATGTGAAACGTATGTGAGTCTGATGAGACTGTTTGAGCACAATTTAACTATAGTACAAAAGGTTGGCATCATGGATGAAGTCTACTTGTCATTTAATCGCTAGAAAACTTCGCATTGGCGTTAGAGAGCGTAGACCTCAGGTAGGCCTTGAGATCGAAGCAAGATCGGCGTAGATTCAAGAAGAAGTGCGAATGACTCCACCTCGGCGACTGCGAGCCAGACTTTAAGTGATGCACTGGACCGTGTCAAGAAGGATCTGCAAGTGCCGCTTGGCGCCGCCCATTCCAAACTCTTTGCTGCTTTTCGCTTGCCTCCTTGTGACATTAGTACAGACAGTAGGTGACAGACGTAAGTGCCTGTCTCGCAGGTCAAGTCTGCTTTTTTTCGAACTTGAAGGATTATCGTTCACATCGAGTGTCATTACCAGTACCTTTCTACCCTTACAATTTTCTTGGAAATGTCAAGTTGAAACAGTCGTGATTACCTGAACAACTGGGATCCAGTCTACGGACAAGGGCTTTGGTCTCGGATTCAGTCATTCAAGATTCCAGCTGAAAGCAAGAGAAACAAAATATACGCTTACCTGTACCTTTTTATTATTTCCATCGAAGAAAATTATCGTTTTTATAGGCGCTGCTAACATGAAATACCTGGGAATTTCTGCTTGTGTACTGATAATTTTGTTCGTCCATGTGGATTCGACTTGTAAGAAAACCCTTATATGATTCAAGAGGCCACATTGTTGAACAGAAACTAATACTTGTTTACAGTTTGGCCATTTTCAATCAAGTTCACTTTTCGCCGACCCCAACGAGTGACAACACCGATTCCCACAACTCCAATTCCTAATCAAGAGCCAACCGGAAGTAAAGACGAAAGTCCTTATCTGCCCTTCAGCTGGCTAGGACCACTGCCGCCGTACGTCGAAGGGTCCGTTCCGATTCCCAGGTTTCCTTTCATCGTCAGTTCTAACGAATCTCTGCTGGCAGCTATCGGTGGCTTGAATCCTACTTCGCCCCTTTTCCTTCTTGGAAATCGGAATAGCCTCAAACCATAACGCTGGCAAAAAGAAAGACATCCGTCTGCATTTTCAAGTTATCAATTTTATTGTTCATTTTTTCATGGCTCGAATGATTCCATATTGAATATTGAATTGGAACTTTTTGTTGAAAGGTGCTGTTACGAGGACTCACAAAAATGGAAAAATAAATTTGATTGTCTATGTCGGCTGCATTGGTTTGTTCCTATAATATATATCACGGGTCGCGAATATCAGTCAATCACGAAATGCGAGCAAGTTGCAGTCTCCGTCTCTTTCTTATTCGGAATCGTCACTATCGTAGACTCTAGCATCGATAACCTTCTGAAAGACGTTCGGTCTACTTGGATAGTAGTAAAGGTTTCTTCTATGAATATTCTGGAAAAACGGATGGTCGCTCAGCTCGTCGACAACTTCCTGGTCGTCAGGATCTTCAGACCTGTTCCGGCGGCGGCGTCTCACCGGGCGGAAATCTGTCATTTTGGCATGCTGCTCTTCGTATTGTTTGATCAAGTCGACGTTCTCATCTGGAACCGGGTTTGGCCGTCCTGCATTATTGAAAGGAGAAAGCTCATTAAGTTAATGTGTTTTTAAACGACGTAGTTTGTAATTGTTGGCGCTTAACATTCTTGACATACCTGTAGCTATCTGCAGAAGACCAAACATGACACACGCCAGGAGGCTCAAGATGAGGTACAGCTTCATTTTGCCCCTGGAACAATAAGCAAACTCATTACAACTTTTGAAGCCAAAAATAGTCAGCATATGTGGATCAAAGTTGCATGCAAGCCACCAAAAGTATATTTAATTTTAACTTAAGAGCCTGTCATACCAAATATCAAGTTCACTGTCGTTTTTAGATTTCCTACTACTGACCACTTTACGACGTCTTTTCGAAATCAAAGCTGAACGAAAACTCTTGACAATTTCATTGACAAGGTTGCTTTTCCGCTTGCTGTTCATTTTGAAAACTACATGCCACCTTGTAATTCGAGCTTTTCATTTCAAAAATTTGACACAGTATTTTGAGGCCTGATTACCTGAGATGGGGATAATTTCTGAAGATTCTGCGAGTGCGACTCCAGGAGTTCCAGACGTTTGATTTGATGTATCACACGAAGCAGGAAAGTTGAACACGTTGAGGAAATTTCACACGTTGTCGATTTCGCCAATTTGCCAATTCGCATGACATACACGGGGAATGAATAGAAAATTTGCAAAGTTCAACTCTAGAGACTTTACATATGCTACGACAAAGTGCTGGCATGAATAAGCAACATTATTATTTGTAGTCAGCGATGGTGGAAACGAGGCTAACTTTGAGAGACTGGAAATTAGACAAAGTAAGCACTTTACACACTAGAGCTTTTTCCTCGTTTGGAGCAGGAGCGTCAAGTCAAAGTCGAGATTGATGATGAAAGAGTTAATGGGGTAGAGTGACAGGGCTATTACTAGCTCACTGGGTTGCAAAAATAAATACAAATAGATGATCTGACTTGAAGGTCAAATTGCAGTGTGTACTCGTACTGACTGGTAGTCCTGAATGAAGACGGAAAGATTTCAAGCCGCTTCTGGTCCCGAGAATGATTGACTGACTGTTTGATACACGGATTCAACCGTACTTGGCTTTCGCCAACTCGAATTTCAAATGCCGCTACTAAAAGCGAGACTCTTGAAAACAGATTCCGTATTCAAGCGGAAGCAGAATCAGTAGTTTATAATGTTTCACAAAAAAAGCGTAGCGTATAATCTTTAATGTCGAAGGAACTCTTCGAACTGGCGCTCGTAGCGATTGAAGCCAGCTCGCGGCTTCGCCAGGAGAAAAGCGTTGAACAAATAATATAAACGTTTCATTTGAACGCGATACGAGGCTAACAAAATGGATTCATTTTGTTGGGGGTGTCATTAAATGCTGTTGATGTCTCATGTTGATAGAGGCAAAAGACAAATAAAGGTGGAAGAAGTATGTCAACAACGTCGCCGCCCAAGCTTCTTCTGTCTTATCAAGTGATGAAGACATGAATTTTAATGAACACTAAATTTAATGTTTTAATGACCAAGTTGCTGGCGCAGACGGAGGAACAGCTGTAAGAAATGATGTTACGAGACGAGGATCAAATCCGCCATAAGGGTTATAAGGTGAGCATCTGATATCAAAAGTTCTAGTTTCTTGAAAAACACCTTTTGTTTTGTCATCTCACGTACAGATACGACGCTATCTTCCGCATATGAGCTTGCATAAACCTAATTGCAAAATTCTGTGTCTTTCGGGAAATTCAGTAGCTCATAAACGTGCATGATGCACCGGTAGACGCTGCAAGCGGGGCAATGGGAAACTGCGTGTCAAGCGTTGGTTATGGTATCTATAGACCTAGCTAAAGTTGTAACGTTATGTGATGAAGATGAAAGACGCTTATAGAGCTTCCAAGCTAAAAGCTTCAGGCTGACAACGCGAAATTTAGAAGGCAGAAGGTATACGAACCTAATCACCTGGATACAAACTTAAAATTTCTTATTCTTCTATCAATGGCACTTTTTTACAATAACGAGGAATTACTTACGTAATCCCCATATTTTGCGTCGCAATTCGAACTCAATGTTTACTGCAGTTATTTGAGTTAAGGAACATTCCGAGTTCAGGAACACACTCTTGGAAAAACACCGAAATAATGGTACTCTTCTAATTTAGCTCAACTCCTTCCCAGTCGAATGTATCGATAATACATTTCTGAGAGAAACGACTATGAACACAATTGTTGCAAGCGAGTACTTACTCAAGTCAGACTAAATTGTATCAATGTTACCCTTGATTGGGTTCTTTCTATAGTTTTCAACGAGGAGATTACGAGTTCGTAGAAGCTTGGCCGGCATTTTGGCCTCATCGTCCGAGTCTTCGCTTTCAAGGCGGGAATAAGAGCCAAGATGGAGTATCTTGAGGCGATTCACTTCAAGGAAAGCTTCGTTAGAGGGACTGTAGCGAACGACAAAATCGATTTCATCGCCTTCATTGATCAGATGACTCTTTTTGGTGGGTCTTTCCCCATTAATCCGGATCAAGTCTGCGTAAAGGGCCTTGTCAATTTTGCTGCTCAAAGTAGAGAAAAAACAAATTCTTGATCAAAGAGCATCTAATCACTAAATAATAAATTGCATAAGTCAATCTTGGTTACTTACTTTCTGGACATGTTTAATCCAACTTTTAGAACAGCATCAACTCTATCTGACGATAATCGAACTTTCAAAAGTTTGTCACCTTGCATCACCTCATCTTCGTCAATGTCCTAGAGGAAGGAAGGTCAAATGCCATTAAAGTTAGTTCAATCGTTTCCTAGATGATTTCACCATTGTTTTCCTTGATATATATATGTACCAACCTCGGCACCCTCTTCATCCTCGTCGAACGCCGGCTTCCTTTTGGCTTTTCTGTAACGTACTTGAGACGCATGGAATTCCCGCAAAGATCCAATAGACATCTGAGGGCCAATTATCATACAAGATAAATTCCTTTTCTCAGGTCTGGTGACGATTAGAGCTGTCGTCTGTTGTGGACTGATGCTTGAAATGCTTCTGATCACTACGGCATTAGCAGTTTGAATTTGTGACTTTGCAGCCAAACTCGGTAATTCCAGAGTTTTGGCAAGGGTCTTGGCAATGAGTCTGCAACGGTGCTGAATCATTTCGGCTGGTACCCTATTCGGGTGATTCCTGACGTTTCTAATTCGTAACTTTGCAAGTCCAACAATTGGAAAGTTTTTCCCTTGAACCTGCAAAACGCGAAAAGTACCTGTTTGTATTATTCCATGAACTTAAAACAAAGCTCGTTGTAATTCAACATAGTTGGTTTCTTACCTGGAACGATTGTCACAAGTTGTCACAGCGTCTTTCAGCGGGTTTAACCCGTATTTTAAGATTGATCCTTTGAAAATTCTGCGCTGTTTGTTTACACACTTTTTCATCAGGTGTTCGTAGGAATCGCGGAGAGAAACCTCCTTAGCGACGACGGGCGGAAGATGCTTGTTTCGTCGAAAGCCCTTGGACGAAAACGTATCATGTTGATAATAACAAACGGGATACGTGGGAGCTTGAAAGGATTCTCATGATGAGATAGCACACCTGAGGGAGATACACCTGTATCAATCAGCAACTCACAACTCTCGAGTCCTCTCCTCGTCTCTTTTTGCTTCACTACGCTTTCAGATGCAAACAAGGCCCATTGTTTTGTTGAATCTGTCAAAGCCTTCCCTCCCCAAAAACCAATCGAGCCTTCTCATTGTTGGTCCTTCCAAATCTCAGGTGTGCAGTCGCAAACATAAAAGTAGCCTTTCTTTCTATACATGTTTCCGGCACAATAAGCAAGCGACCACTTGAGATGTTATCCCAAAATCTTGCTCTTTCGTCTGCCTTTGCAACCTTTCCAATTCCTCCCAAAGGACTCTCAGCCATTTTTTTTAAAAGTCTCCACTCCTGCCCTATGGCTACCCACAAGAATCGCCGAGTCTTTTTTTAACGAAATGGTCCCACGAAAAGCCGCTAATGGAAAAAATCCACCGTATCTGTATACATGTTTTTTACCACTAACTTGGTTACAAGACTAGCCCACTTATTTCCGATCTTTACCACAAACTCATCCTTTGCAGACGTTCAAGATAATTTTGTTGGCTATACCTCTCGAAACGTCTTATCTTGAGCGGCGGCACCCTTCGAGAGGTTTTATTGCCACAGTTTCTCTGCAAACCGCAATCTGCGTCAAGGAAACGCAAGTCGAATTTTTAATTGATGTGGAAACATAAAAAGGCATACATGTGAGAGTCTCCCAACGCTATTGCACTGACCTTCCTCCATAAATCTTTAATGACACCTCCACACTATTCGCTTCCTCCACCTTTTCGAAATAGCCTTAATTTTTCACCTTAAGCGCTTGGATTTGTCTCTTTTGCAAGTCCGGCAAATGTCCTGTTCTAACTGCAGTTAGAGAGAAGTGTATATTTATGTGGTGGAGTCTCTCGGAAAGCCCCGTTCGAATGAGTACATGTGCGAGCGAGAAGATCGGATGGGCGGCTGTGAGAGAAGTCTCGGTTGATTGTTGTTGTTGTGTGATGATGAAGGCACCTGTGGAAAAAGCAATTGTGAGAGCCGAGTAAAGGATTGAGGATCGCAGACAGGTAGGATAATAGCAGAGGAAAGAGAAGAGTTGGAAAGCCTCTCGATGTATCGACTTGAGCAGTACAGCTTGTAAATACATGGCGATGGACGACAGATTGAGATTGTGAGTAGCACACAGGTATAGAGAGACAAGTTACGATTCACAGTCCCTGTATCAATCAGAATCTATCTCTGATGCTAAACTGTGGTTTCGAATACACATTTAAGCTGCCGTCGTCGGATAACATTTGGAAGCGTTTTGGTGTCTTGTGTGTTTGAATGTGTGTGAGACTGTCCGTCCTGCTCTCTTTCTCTTTTTAGTGAAGGTCCCTTTCTACGACTTTTTGATTGATAAGCAAAGGAATGATTGCAGTGCAGTAGCCTTTAGTAGTTGCTAACAACGGCACCAAGCTGAAAGTTGCCACTTATTATTATTATTACTACTACTATCATTAAGCGTTTTGTTATGATTTTCTCCCATAATGCCCACGAACCGAAACCAAGGCTCTCAAAAGATAAAACAGTTTGACTTTCCGTGTCAAGTGCATCATTGCAAGTAACGTTGGTGGGGATGAGCCGAATGTATATTTTGATCCACTCCAATGAATCCCCGTCTTCCTCCGACCCAAATGTTTGGTGTAATTAAACTTGTGATTTAATTATTAACAGTGAGCGTTTGATCCTTGTGCCACACAGTTATATGCGCTAACTACTTAACAACACTGAAGAAGGCTATTAAATTGTTATTGTGCAAAAGTGAGATTCCATAGTACGCGCTAGTTATTGGCGGAAGCCACGAGAGATTGCTGACTTGAGCAATAATAGCTTCTAAAGACTATTTTGCGGAGGAGGACGACGCGACGCTTGCTGCGGACCGGTTGATAGTTTTCTAACACCGACATAGATTCAACAGGTGAGAGAGCGAAAAGTGTTTTCTAACGCTTCTAGAACATGGAATCTGTAAAAGTGAGCTTGCAGTTAACCGAGCTATTAAATCGGGGCTAATTGGACACTGGTGCAAAGGAATTGTCTATGTGCGTGTGTTAGGCTTTTTACTTTCATTTTGTGCTGGCAAGTTCCATTGATAAGCGAAATGGATAAAGGTTTCAAAATTTGGTAACCGGGATAATAGCAAACGATCTTTGAAAAAAAGTTGATAATTTGCAAACTGTCAGTGTTTAGAGACACAAGTGTTAGATTTTGATGTACTGCAATAGGCTTTTGGACATGGACACACTGAGACGACACACTTGAAGTAATTTTAGACGCACGTGTTGTACAAAGACAATTATGGAGGCAGACTGAAGGCTGTAAAACAATTGATTGGAAATACGATCTGCAGATATTTGCAAATGTTAGTCTCTTGTCAATGTTGTTAAAATTGCTGGCATGACTCATGAAGCACTTGATTGCGCTACGCTCTCTTCAATTAAAACAATGGAAACTTAACGAGAGAGATTCATCCGTCTCGCTTATGTGTGCTGGCTGGATTGTCGATTGTTTGTTTAATGAACGAATGCTTTTTTTATTTTGGCAGAAGTTTGGAGCTGGAGACGACGACGACGACAGTTGAAGATCTGGTTTGGAGCAGGTGTGGAGTGAAAGCATGTGAGCGGCGGGAAGTGACAAGTGCTTCGATAATCTGTGATGATGTGCCAAATGATGTGGAGTGAAATTAGCACTTTGTAATGTGTCTGGAACTGACGAAAGGAAAGCGCGGGAGCCGGAGCGTCCGGCGAAGCACAACAACCATGTTCAAATTTCGGGCGACATACTGCGCCACCTGGTTGACACTTGGAGTCTTGTGCGGTTTAGTCGGGGTAAGTTGTTTTGCGATTCAAGCGGATCGTGCAGGAAATCAGAGCTATATAATATTACAGACATGAGAGAGTCAAAGGTCGTGACAATATAACTTTTAGCTGGTGTCTCACTTGACTCATCCAGCTATGCAGCAGCTGTAGCAGGAAATGCGCCAAAAGGTGTAAATAATTTGTTTATGCTGGCGATAATTTATTATCTGATAATGTTGATTGTAGTATATGTTGGTATGAGGGGAAGATGGATGAGTTGTCAGTCATCAAGATTAAAGTAATGTTTATAAATGTTGATTCAATACAGGAAAGCATTGGAGCGGACTTGGCGATATCGATTCCCGTTTCCGAGTACCAAGATCCAAATGGAATGTACAGACTGGACTACTCTCCGCCCATTGGAGATCCTAAGCCTAACACTACTTTTTTAGCGTCCGAGATTCACAATACGATAGGCTTTTCCAAAGGACTGCCAGGAACCAAATACTCCTTTAGGTTACATTATACCAACGATACCATTAACGACTGGCTTACGTGGACAGCGTCCATAACTACAAGTGAGTGAGATTGCAATTTTGCGCCGACCTTGAGCCGGACAATTGGTGTAACTAACTAATATGGGAAATTGTAATTTTTTATTTATTCTTCCAGCTCCTGATCCACCGTCCAATATTTCTGTCAATGTCAGAAATGGAAAAACTGTGCAGCTCTCTTGGGATCCACCAGAGAAAGGGAGCTTTACTAAATTTAAATTAAGATTGCTTCCGCTCACAGAGCTTGGGGCTCAAGGGCAGCCCAGGAATTTTATCGAGGAAAAACCTCCATTTACACTGCGGGATTTGGTGCCTGGAGCTTCCTATGAAATTCAGCTTTACACTATTTTTGAAAACAAAGAGTCGACTGCGTACATTTCTAAGAATTTTACTACTAGTAAGTGACTCGAGTTTGATGGCTAGGAGATCCATGAAATGTTTCAAAAATATTGTTGAAAATTTGCAGAGCCAAATACACCGGGAAGGTTCATTGTATGGTACAGAAATGAGACGACGCTGCTGGTACTGTGGCAGCCGCCGTATCCTCCAGGAATATTTTCCGGATATAAGGTTATTTGACGAATTCATAAAATGTGCAAATTTTTCATTACAGAAATGCCTAACGATTATGATTGTTTGCAGGTACAAATCGAGCCTCAAGATGCGGTGGAAAGTGTGCTGTACATCAGCAAGGAGGGAGACCCTCCGGGGCCAGCGCAGGCCTCCTTCCACAATCTGGTACCCGGAAGACCCTACAATATTTCAGTGGAGACTGTTAGCGAAGACCAGATTTCAGCACCGACAACAGCACTGTACCGAACGGTTCCTTCGAGGCCGGGGAACATAACGTTTGATCAGGACTTTTTGACGCCGTACAGGTTCAAGGTATCTTGGTTGCCGCCAGCGACTCAGAGGTACGTAGTAACCGTAGTTTTGGACACAATCGCCAATGTACTCGTTTAATACAGGTTTTTTGTGTGGCTTTACAGTGAATTCGACCGGTATCTGGTTCAGATCCAAGGGGACACGCCAAAGAAGTGGAATCCGATGATAATAGCAAGGGATACACCGCCAGTCCTCAAGTTTGACAAATACTTGGATCCTGGCCATACGTACACTGTTCGGATCAAAACTCAGTCAGATAAAGTGGCATCATGGCCTACGAGTGCAAATGTGACGACAAGGCCTCTGCAAGTAATCAATGTTCAGAATACAACCGACTTTGACAGCGGTGACATCAGGATAACTTGGCAGACCGATGCTTCGTCGAAGCAGGACCATTACAAGGTAAGTTAAACATACATATTTGACCAAGACCTGATTGACCTAATCTTTATTATGGGGTTTTAAAGGTGACCAGCCAAGAAGTGGACCTTTTTAATGGAGACGTGAACAGCATTATTGTGGACGAACCTCAGTTTTTGATGTCTTCTCTGTCACCTGGTCGCAACTATTCTATTAGTATTCAGGCGATTTCGAACGACGTGGAGTCTGATGAAGTTACCGTGTATCAAGCTACAAGTAAGTGGCTCATAAGTTGTGTTTGATTCTGAAGCTAGGAAAAACCTATAGTGTTTTCTCGTGATTTAGGACCTTCACTTCCGATTGTCCAGGACCTTCACGCAATCAACAGAGGTTTGAACATCTCATGGAAGTCTGACGTCACTTCCAGACAAGACATGTTCCTTGTGGAGTACACCAGAAATGATACCGAAGAAACCTTCAATCATACCACGAGCGACAGCAACGTTATCATAAAAGATTTGTATCCTGGTGCAGCATACAATATTCAACTGTATGCGGTATCCCATGGTTTGTTGTCGGAGAAGCATTTGTACTACCAAACAGTTTGTAAGTCACGAGATGAGCTTGTTATATTCTTTTCCATGACCATATATGACTTAATGATTTGATTGCTAATTACAGTTCCGCTGCCACCAAGAAACTTAACAGCGTTGCGAGTGACCAACTCGTCTATTCTGATAAAATGGCTTGCGCCAGTCGACTCGCTGTATTCCGGATACGTTGTGAGGTATCGACCTTACGGCAATGGGACCTGGAATGAGTTCCACTTGCACGAATCGGTTACTGAACAAGAACTGAGTGACCTTCTACCCGGTGAACGTTACATCATCCGCGTGAACACTATCAGTTATCGCATTGAAGCTTCTACGCCGCAGCAAATTATTCAAACGGTCATGCCGAGTGGAGTCAAAGATGTCAAGCCGGAAATCGACACAACCAATCTGACCCTTACGTGGGCAAGACCTCCTGGTCGAATCGGAACGTATTTTATCGAGTGGGAAGCAATTGACCCGATACCTGTCAGTGACGACTTCGACCCTGAGGATACTCATACGGCGTCAGAGTCACGAAAAGGTTCCAAGACGGTCAAGGAGGATGTTTGGTACGACGTGATCCGAATTCCGATTTCTCCACTGCAGTCGGGCGTCGCTTATTTGATGAAGATAAAAACTGAATCGTATGAGGTGAATGGTGAAGACTATACGATGACTGTCCGAACACTGCCTTTGATCACCTCTGAGGTGTACATTGTGCTCAACAACAACAATAACAACAATCAGTCCGAAGTTACTTTGCGGTTCACCGCGACCCCGTCAACCATATCCAGATTCGACAGATACCGGTTTGAGCTTTCTGATCCTTCGATTCCGGCCAAGGAACTTCTTGCCAATAATACCGAAAACAAAGTTACGTTTGCTGGACTTATTCCTGGGCGGTTGTACAACTTCACAATGTGGACTGTGTCAAAGGGAGTGCGGAGCAGGCCACTTCAGCGTCAAGATCGGCTTTGTAAGTGAAGTGGATTCTTGAATATGTTTTGAATTCAATGGTCATAGTTCTAAAATTTTTGTTGTAAACAGATCCTGAGCCCATAACTTCCATCAATGCCACCCACATCGGAGCCCGCGAAATTACACTGCAGTGGGACAGACCTTTTGGTGATTTTGACGAGTTCCAAGTGCAATACCTGATCGATGCTCACAAATTTGTAGAAAATCGTACAATTTTACCGTCGATCACCATCACTGGACTGAGGCCATTCAAGGAATACGTGTTCACGGTCTCAGTGCGTTCTGGCACTGATGCGACAATATTGCGGCAATCGGACACGATTTCAGCGTCATATAAAACCACAGAATCCGTTCCAAACAAAGTGACGGACTTCAAATGGATTGACATGCAGCCGAACAATATCACGTTCGAGTGGCAGTTGGATGATACGGCTCATAATGGCGTTCTCACTTCTTTTGTCATCACATATGGGACCAAGGTATGGACTTGGAAAATTTCTGATAAAACTATATCGCTGAGCGTATGCTAAGATTTTATTGGTTTTTGCAGGACCGACCAAATAGCCTTACCAAAAGATTCCCACCAAAGGACACGATCGGCACAATTACTGGGCTGACCCCTGGCGAATCTTACGTTTTCGCCATTAAGGCCACTACAAGAGAAGGCTCTGGGCCTGAATCAGTATTGCAAGCAAAAATGCCAATTTGGGCACCGCCCAAGCCTCGGAAAGAAGCTAGTGAAGTTGGAAAAACTTCTACAACAATCACCATCAAGTTTGAAAAGAACTATTTCTCGAACAAAAATGGCGAAGTGCACAAATATGCTGTCATAGTCGCAGAAAATCCCAATGAGAAGGAAACTTTAGGACTTGAACTACCCTCTTGGTCTGATGTCCAAGGGTTCAAGCGGTGGCCAGCATATCAGGTAAGAGGCGTGAAATCGTCAAATAAAATTTCAAGAAAATAGAGTGGATATTGAATTTTTGTGATTTTGTCAAGGTGGCCGAACCGTCAAACTATTTCTTGGACAAGGGTGAAAAGTTTTTCGAAATTGGCACAGACAGAACATGTACTTCGAAAGACAGCAAAAAATACTGCAACGGACCTCTCAAGGCAGGCACCACTTATAGAGTGAAAATTCGGGCTTTCACCGAAGACGATAAGTACACTGACACAGCGTACTCAAGTCCCATCATCACAGACACGGACAATACCGTAGCAATTTTGAGCACTGTATTGGTCACATGCAGTATCCTATTGCTAGTCATCTGTATTATTTTCGCAAGGAGAAAATGCAACCGGGGCATTTGTGGCAACGACAGAAAACCTCAAGAAGACGCTACATCGATGCCTGACTCGATTATTGATACAACGTAAGTATTGAGGATTCTCCAAGTTCAAATGAAACAATGAGTTTGGACCAGATGTTATAAAGAAATATTTCTTTTGCAGGAGACCAGTGAAGCTCAAAGACTTTGCAGAGCACTACAGACTGATGTCAGCGGATTCTGACTTCCGGTTTTCGGAAGAGTTTGAGGAGCTGAAGCGCGTTGGTAGAGACCAAGTGTGCGCAGCGGCAGATTTACCCGTAAATCGGCCCAAGAATCGGTTTACAAATATTTTGCCATATGACCACTCAAGGTTCAAGTTGCAGCCTACAGACGATGACGAAGGCAGTGACTACATCAATGCCAATTATGTCACTGTAAGATCCACTTGTCATTTGCCATCAAGATTTTTTTTTGCAGCATTACAAAATTTATTACGTTACCTAACAGGGTTTGAATTCGCCAAGAGAATTCATCGTCACTCAAGGTCCATTACCATCAACGCGAGATGATTTTTGGCGAATGTGTTGGGAATCGAATTCAAGGGCGGTCGTGATGCTGACTCGATGCGTTGAGAAAGGTCGCGAAAAATGCGATCGGTATTGGCCATGTGATACCTTACCGCAGTATTATGGTGATATTCAAGTGCAAATTCTAAATGAGAGTAGATACGCTGACTGGAACATTGCCGAATTCCGGCTTCAGCGGGTAAGTGCTCAGCTTTTTTAAGGCTTGAATCGGTTGGGTTTAAATGAAAATTTTTGACGCTCATTTCTTTTTTACAGGATAACCAAGTGAGACAAATCAAGCATTTCCACTTTACCACGTGGCCAGACTTTGGCGTTCCGGATCCACCGCAGACGCTGGTGCGCTTTGTCCGAGCTTTCAGAGAAAGAGTTCAGTTGGAACACGACCGAGTTCGACCAATTATTGTGCATTGCAGCGCTGGTGTCGGCAGATCAGGAACTTTTATAGCTTTAGACCGAATTCTGCAGCAGATCAAGCGGCACGATGTGGTCGATATTTTTGGAATAGTGTACAATATGAGAAAAGAAAGGGTGAGCTTCAACAGTCATTTGTTATGATTTCGAAGTTTAGCTGTCGAATCTACTTGTTAATTTGCTTTTACAGGTTTGGATGGTACAAACTGAGCAGCAGTACATTTGTGTCCACCAATGTCTTTTGGCAGTGTTGGAAGGCAAGGAAAATGATATTCCGCCCAGGGAAATTCATTCCAACGACGGCTATGAAGGTGAGTTGTCGCCGATGCTTGTTCAATCTTGATCAAAGATTTAATCTTATACCTAAAATTCGAGAATATCAGCCAGCTGAATTTGCTAAAGACAAAAGGCTGAAATCCGTCCACGGAAACGCTGGAACTATAATTTTTTGTCTACTTTCAGATGACGAAGGCATAGCAGAGTCCGGAATGTGAATCAAAACCGATAAATACTTATGAAACCCCTTCTGAATGGACCTTACTTTGATGCAGAATTGCAAAACCATAGAATCCTCGCTTTTATTTTTTACTGAATGACTGAAGTTTATACTTGGGTTTAAACGTTGTGACAATTTGTAACGCAATTGAAACTTATAAGCAAGTTGTCTAGCCTACAAAAAGGCTTTGTGATTTTGATGTACATTTTAAATGTCTTCCAGGAGAAAGAATCGTGTTCCTAGACGGTATTTGCTCACTGTATTTTGTGTAATTTATATAATGACCCGCGTTTGACCTACCGACTGTGTTAAAAGTTGGAGCCCCTCCCAAAATGTGAGCGAGTCCAGGACCCAATGTCATTGTCGAATATTTTGGAAAGAGTCATATTTTTCTCTGATAGAATACTCTTGATTTATAGTCGTTGTAGTAGCCAATTGCATATGTAACCGCGATAGTCTTTTTACAGTTAATATGATGAAAGTGCAATGCTGCTTGAGCTATGTAACTTACTTGCCTTTGTGTAAATGGATAACGCCAAGTGCCACAATGAAACCAGTATCTTATGACAATAAAATTATTGATTCACGCGTAACGAATTTTCGGTGAAAAATCATTTCATAACCCCAAGGTCCAATAGTCGCTCTATGACTGCCTGACAGTTCACCTTCTTATTACTTGAATGACCCATCTGTTTTCGGACTGCATGTGCTAATTGAGACTGTTTCATTAGCACGACTAATAGAGCAATTTAGCGCGGTATTGAGTGAGTTGAAATGATATGTGTGCCATGACAGAGTTTCCATTCCTCATTCCAAACACTGCACCACCTCAAGTGCAAACATTGCGGTTTTTGAAGCACCTGTTGGCGAACAGGTTATAATAGTTCGCGTCTACTACTAACTGTTACTACAGTTTACTACGCCAGGTGTAAATTAATGGAAACTGGAATAGATGAGTTGGTCAGGTAAATCGGAGTCTGTACTTGAGTTAGTGTTATGTTCCACCGCAGAAATACCATCAAATACTGCACTAGCATTTCGCCCAAGGGCGCCTCAAGTTCCACCGATCGTCAAATTGTTACTGCGTTCTTCTTACAGTTAGTTCACAATTGGGATCAAGTTACGTTTGATAATGTAGTTTGCGGATATTTGTTGTTATCAGTGTCACGTTTGCTGTATTTTATAGGCCTTATGATTTCAAAGGCGGTGAGGTGACCTTGTTACAGCAGTTAGTATTATTATTGAGCAAAGAAATGGAAGCAAGAAAGCTGTAGCGAGCAATTAAAAAGGTGAAGAAGCTCGACTCAAGTTGCTAACATGTGTAGTAAACCAGGGAAGGAGTAGCAACGAGTGGTAACGAGGACGATCCAAGTTAAATTTAATTGTCTGACGACGACAAGAGCGCTTTCGCAGTAGTAAAGTCGGAACATTAGTCATTTGTGGATATCTGTTCGACTAGCTCGGCTCGCTGGGACGGCGGGCTTGTGATCATAGACGCTTCTTCTTCTCACACCGACAGCGACAATGTTGTTGTTGAACAGCAAAACCAACTGATTCTGCATATCTACGAACGACACTTTGAATTACTTGAAAGCGGCAAAATTAATTGCTGTGTGCAGCTGACTGACTTGAATAGCTTTAAAGCGGTATTACCACAAGATTGAGCATTGTGAACATGTGTTTGTGCAATTGAGTGAGTTGTTCAATCCATGAGAATCAGGTGTTGTGACATCCGTCCTCTGAGGTGTTTAATTGGATTCTAGAATTCTAAAGTTCAGTTTGACGACACAAGTTACGAGTTTCTAAACTTTTTGATTTGTGCAAAATGAAATCTTGTTAAAGAAGTAATGTGCAGAACTGGAACAAATTATAGCAACGCTGGAGGTCCGCTGCGCGAATGGAAATGAATTGGATTGCAGATGCAAACGATTGTTGTTTACATTGGACAACGTATTATTCAAGGCAGGAAGACAAAGCAAAACAGTTGGATGCAAAGCTCTGATTGGGCGCCGTTGCGTTCTATCCTTCATCTTGTTGTTAGTCGGGAGCGGCAAGAAAACCAAAGTTTGAGGAGAGAGAACGTCCACGGGAAAATCGTAGCGCTTCGTGTGTGTCCTTTTGTGTTCCCTTGAACTGAAGCGATCTTGACGGTTTTGAGTGAATTTAACTTTAATTTGAACAGTATTTATTAATTAGTTTTTGAAAATTAGATTTGATTTTAAAGACGTGACAAGTAATTTTAAAATGTGATACAACCTTCAATCGACAACAACTGTGACTGGTTCATAGGATCAAGTGATTGTTGATTGATAGTTGACAATATAACAGCGGTTTCCGCATTTTCGATTTTATCAGCTGAAGACATACTGTAAAAAGTTGCGAAGGTCTGAATAGATATGGTAAGCAGCTCAATTCATCTCACCGACGCTGCACACAAGGATAATTGATAATGATAATTTTAAGCGCGCTGGATTAGGCGCTTCGTTGGATGTTAAAAATAGCGCTGTTCTCGTTTCGGTTGTGGGTAGTTTTGTCATTTTTAATGCTGATGATGATTATCCTGCATGTTTCCAGGTTGGACGAGATTAACTGGGCTCTGCTATTGGTTGTGAAGCGGGAGGTTGAAAATGGACTCGAGCCATTTGGAACTGCTGGAACGAGGCGGTGACCACAGCAAAGGGAGTCGTGACGTTGACAGAAATGATAGTCGAGAACCAAGACATCACCACCCATTCCGGACTGAGACATTCGAAGCTGACGGCGAACGGATATGTGCTGGCAGCTTTCAGTTTGCCCGCAATCGCAATCTACTTAGAAGTCGGTCTTCTTCCCGAAGCGGATCTAGGAGTGGGTCCTTGAGCGGTGAAAGCAGCAATGGAGAGTTACATGACTCGTCACCGGGAGGAATAGGTTAGTGGTATAAAATGACGCTGCTTTGAAGTACTAGAGTGAAACTAATGACAGGTTCTGATGTATATTTCAGAAGATGTGCAGTGCCCAAGACCTTTGTGTTCAAGCTCACCGTTGAGTATGAGTCGGAACATATCATTTGACCGTTCCATACGAGATCCAAGTGGTTTTGAAGGCGAAGGCGGCAACTTGAGCGTAATGTACGAAGTTTGATTGGCTAAACCTCGGTGGGATTGATTCGAATGTGATGTGTACCTTAGTCTCGTTTTCTTCTAGTGACCCGGTCATGTTGCAGACAGAAATTCAGGAGCTGCGCTTCCAAGTGACAAAATATCAAAATGATATCACGGAGCTTAAAACCCAACTTTCTCAGGGCGAAGATGCTCAGCAAGCTTTACAAGTTGGTTGGAAGTGTGGAATGTATGGTGATTTATTCTGGAGTACATAAATTGGACACGTTTAATTTGCAGGGTCTGAATGAGCAGTTGGAGAATAAGCTCTCCATTTGCAAGTCAAGATGCGAGAAACTCCAGGCTGTCACAAGAGAGTTGGAGGAAATGAAGGCGACGAATGTAGCTTATGACGACCAGTTCAAGGTTCAAAAGAAAAGGATTGAGAGGTTAGAAAAGGACTATGCAGCGTTGATGGATCAAAAGGGCGAACTGACATATGAGGTAAGTGTGGGTAAAAGTGGCAGATCAAAGGATGGAAAATGTTATGTCATGTCATGTCATTCTTTTCATTTACAGTTTACAAACCTACGGTCACAACTGGAGCAAGAAAGAGCTAAAAGTAGAACTTTAGAATCTGATATCGGCCACTGCAAAATCGAGTATGCTGAAAAGGTCCAAGAGCTGCTAACCGTCAGAGCAGAATTGGAAGGCGCTTGTAAGCAACTCCAGACGGAGGTTTCGCAATCAAAGGAGATTATTGAGGTGAGTAATGAGTCCTGGAAGGGCAGAATTTGACTTGAAAATCCGCCATATATCTGAGTGTCCATCTGCTGCAGGAATTAAGACTGGAAAACAAGGAGCTCGAGGGAAGACTGTCAGTAGCAACTCTGAAAACGTCCGAGTCGATGAAACAAAGTTTCTTGGACACTTCTGCCTTTGTAAGTTCGATTGAATGTAAATTGAAGTGCGTATTATTTTTTGACAAAACATTCTTATGCAATTTTTGCAGACAATTGAAGATAGCATTGGTGAAGTTGGAGAATCAACACGCAAGTCCCTTCACGCTGAAATTACAGCATCTGTGGTGAGTATAACTTTTCCATGCGGTCTATAAAACTTTTTATTTTTCTAAAGGTTTTTGTTTATGCAGATCGGAAACACCAGTGTGGCCAGCACACCTCAGTTTAGGCATGACTCTCTCATTAGTTTCGATGAATCGGGATACTCTAGACCTTGGTACTTGGATTCAATAGTAAGGCTGAACTGTGCGTTATAAATACCTTCACTAATAGGGTAGTCACGTTAATTATGCTCATTTGCAGGTGGACCACCCTACCAGGTGTAGATTGAACGAAATATTGGAGGTGCTTATTCTTTTACGTTCAGAACATCCATACAAGTAAGCTGTTTTGTTTGAACTTACGTGCATGGAATTTTTGTTGTGTAACTTTAGTCTTAGTTAGTTGTGTTGTGGGAGGGTTGCTTGATGTGCAGAGCACATCGGTTGCACTAAGTACTCAGTCAGCCAGTATTCAGTTCAAGTAGGAAGTTTTGAATTTATTACCAATTGTTGGAACGAAAACTGTGGCTCTATTACTGGTCGGAATGGCTCGTAGATGCAGTTTGCAGTGAGAACCAAATGCATTCGTGATCTGTCATGTCGGTCGCCGGCAACTAGTGTATAACATTTGAGAGGGTAAGCACAACGTGAAAAGTATGGACAGAGAAATTGCTTACGGAAAACTTTCTCTGGGACAGAATAGGGTATCCAGGAGGGGATCTGCGCTTGTGCCCTCTAAGAAGATCATGTGCAGCATCCATGAAGCTCTTCTGTCGGGTTGAGTTTTCTAGTAATGCAAAGGAAAGCAGGCAGATTCTGCAGTTGTTGGAGTTCTGCTGCACAGTGAAAGTCTGCGGGAGAAAATGTGACTTTGCGGTATTTTGGTAGTCATTGTTTATTATTGTGTGCAAGAATTGTCATAAAATGGGGAATTGTCTTCACAAGGGCAGGTAATATAAACAAATGATTGTACCTGTTGTCGTAGAATATTTCTTATGAAATAGCTATTGCAGAGATTTTAACTTCCCACTTTGCCGCGCTGCTGTCATTAGTGAGGGGGTTTACAGTCAAATCTTTGTTCGCAGTAAAATATTAATTTGATAGTGCTAATTTCTCAAAAACCGATTTTTATGCTAACAAGGTGAGGTTTATTTTTTCAACAGTAAGCACGAGAAACCTGACAGCGATGAGCAAAAAGATGACCGAAAATTTGAGTTCAATGGGGACCTGTGCAAAGAGGAACCTGAAGAAATCAAGCAGGAAGTCGTTTGTGAAGCAACACAGGAGAAAGTGGAGCCAGAAGAAAGCCATGATTCGGAGATTGTCCGCAGAATACAAGAGGAACTAGCAGAACTAAGGCTACAACTTAAGAAAAGTCAAGAGTTATTTGCTGCATCGGTAAGTAGTAATCAAATTCCCGCCTCAAAATAATTCAGCTGATTAGATGCAGTTGACAGCGTACGTCGAGCAACTTTATGCTTTTCTATGCAAAATTAATGAAACTTTTTTATTCTTTACAGAACCAAAGTTTCTCCGTAACCAAGTCGTGTCCACTCCTGTCAGACGATACAACAGGCTCTACTATAACTCTAAAACCCGGGCTTCAGACTTGCTCCACACAGACTGAAGAATCCGTGTTGGCAAATTTGTCTCATCAAGAACCGTACAAACATGGAATCAACGGTGGAACAGGCTTCTATCCGCATGACCGAGCTTGTGGGTTTGAAGGCCTGTCGCTGGATGAAATTGAGCTGGACCGACTAAGCGAAGACGAAGACAGGTAATGTAAACATTCATGAGTTACTACTGCATAGTGTTGGAGAACTCTTGACGCACGTCCGCCATTAGGGAAATTGACGAAAGAAAGGATCCAGGAGCTTTTGTATTCGAGACCATGGATGGCGATTACCAGCAGAGAGCGGAAGCCAGAACGAGTTGTGTTTTCAAAATTTTATAGATACTTCGGATATTGAACACTTAACCAAGTATACATGTTTCCAATGCACCGGAACTGCCGTATGTACCTACTAATCTGTCCTGCATCCTTATCTGAAATGTATATCTTGAGTTAGAAGCATCATCTGCTGTTAGTATTCCATGTACATGAATGAAGAACTAATGAAAGGTAAACGCTTGAGTATGGATTACGAATCCAAGCCTGGTTCATAAATGAGTTATATAACGGTAGATTGCTACGGAAGAACTCTGACTGACATGTGATGACCATTGAGAAGATGAACGCTGATTTTGACTATCGGAAACTATGTTTTGCATGTTGATACCACAAATCCTGCCATGGGATTTTGATTAGAAGCTAAACACTGAATTTACTAGTTACTAGTTACACACCCAGTTGAATTTAAGTTTGGTACACATGTACATGTACATTCATAATATTAGTTAGCTTTTGTTGAAGACCTGATATAGTGCAAAGTTAGAGAATGTGTTGCTAACGCCGTTAACAAAGATTTTTGTGTCTTAAACTGTGAAGGTTGCATCTGAAATGCCGAGGCGAAATTACCGGTAAGTTGAACCCAAAAGCGGTTAAGTGGTATTCGAGGTTCGAGGTATTGTATGCTTCAAAGTTTCAAAAGTTAAATATTCAGATGAAAGGCAAGGCTGACAGAGTAGATTGAGTTTGCCGGCGGAAGGTGTGCTTCATGAGTAAAACAGAAGACTTGAGACAAAGTCGAAGTAGTGTATTAATGTTTGAGCTGAGGCTTTGTTTGTGGCTGGAGCGAAGCGGGGCGCGTCTGGTAGAGGCATCGCTGACTGACTTGAGTAATAATAGAACGCTTCTGCGTTCGAGAGTGTGATCGGAGAAGCGTTAGTGAGATTCGCAAGACTTTGCTGCTAGCAAAAAGGTTGAAATTGAAGGCTGAATAGAAGGGAGAATATAATTGCCCAACTTGAGCTGCTCAGCGCAACTTTGTACTGTGCACAACCGTTTGGTTGTGGGCTTATGATGATGGTGAGAGAAGACCAAGTTAAAGTTATACAAGAATGATGTTCTGAAGAATACGATGATTGTAGTGGGGATCCACATTGTGTTGGCGCATCTCTGGTCTAGTAGATGGAAACAGGCTCAGTCAGTTGTTCAAGTGATGTAAATAATGGAAATGAATACATGAACAGGTTACTCCTTTGGGTAGGCTCGTCATCTGTAGCTAAAAGCTGAAGACAAGATCCTGATAGTAAATAATTATAATAATTGGCAACTTCACATACTTACATGAGTTTGTGTACGCATACATAGAATAATAGTTGAGGCTCTAAAGATAGGACATGTGCAAAGAAACCAGGCAAATTGTGTTGACTGACTGACTGATGATGTGAATTTCAAGGTCTCGCCAGAGAGTACGAAATGACATTAATAATTTTGCTCGATAACTGCCTGTGCTGAAATCTAAAGAACCGTTTTTGTTGAGTTGTGCGCTTGCTTTACATGGAAGCGATTCTGACTTAGCATGGTAAATAGTAAATTGATTCCCACCTTGAGCGTCAAGAGTTTCATATTTTAAAAGCTTGGATTTTGATTGGAATGAATTCTTAAGCCGACTGTTTGGTAGAAACTAATGTGAATTTCTGGATTTTTGTAGTGTGCAGTTAAGCCTGGGCCTGCCCACAGTTGACGAAGAGTCGGAACAAGAGACTGATGCCAGTTCGACGGACAATGCTTCGCGAGGAATGAGTTCTGGCCGAAGTTCGAAACGGAAGCTCAGGAGAATGCCTAACATGATTGAAGATTCAGCAAGAAGCGAAAACGGAACACTTTCGCCTGACCAAGATTTCCATAGTGCCATAGAAGGTTCAGGGAGTTATAATAGTCTTGGCAGACCACTGCAGATCAGTGCTAGTGCAAATGGACACTGCGATGGTTTCGATGCAGCTTCAATGACTAGTGAAAACGATACTACTTTTGGATCGCCGATCACTTCTCCGTCTTCACCATCGTACTACTTTACTCCTTCTCAAGGATCATCATCGCAGGTAGAATACATACTTTTCAGACAATTTACAATCAACTTATTCCACCTGACCAGCTTTGTGGAGTACAGTCTGGGGATAAGATATAGAAGTGGCTGGACCGCCAACCAAATCTAATCGCGAATATCCACAATCTATGTGCTTCTGTTGGGATAGGCTGATGCTGTTGATGTGGCTTTGTGGCCGGTTCTTGAGCAAAAAACGACTTGCTCTTTCCTTGAAGTTTTTGTGTTTAGCTAACTTTTGGCGAGCAGTCTCATCAATATTAGAGAGTTTTAGTCTAGTGAACATGCTCTCCCTGTTATTTTACACGAATATACTGTTGTAATGTTCAGTCAGTTTTTGAAAGCTAGTGATCAACAATGAATCTCTTTTCTTCACAGGAAACTCTTAGTAATCCTGATGGAGACCGTACACCTGTGAATGAATATTTGTCGGCTGATGACGCATTTGCCAATTCACCAGCTCCTTCAAGTTTGAACTCAACTAGTCCATTGCGAAGGGTAATTGTCAAAAATCAAAAGCAAACTTTGAACAGTATCTTTATAATACATTTTATGTTTTTACTTTTAGCGCACGACACCAGTAGCCCTGACAGCTGATCAAGCCAGCCAAGATGCTTCGACTTTCAAGGGAGTTGTTAGCGAAAGTGATAAATCAGTTATGACCAGGTAAAGATTTAGGACTTACTAAGGACAATCTCGTTTGAACATTCGTTCAAGCAAATGACTATTATTTTTCGTAGGTATGCTTACGACGCAATACGCCGCATCACAGACGACAAGGCCAAAGTTCTACCACGATCTGACTGGAGAAATCTCCGAAAAGATCTAACTGACCAAGAAATGGCGCAATACAATAAGCATTTCGCTCAAGAAGAAGGGAGCGAAGATACGAGGGATGGAATGTTAGGGAAGTCACGGGGTATTTTTGATCTGGATGACGAAGCTGAAATATATGCACTCGAGTCTGGATACCCTAATCTTGCAGAGCAGTTGTTTTCATGTTTGGACGGCTATATTAAAGACTCGCAGGGAGATTCTAAGTAAGTCCAATCGACATCCTATGTTAAATTTTCGTGTGTGATTAATTGCTTTATCTATATGTGTTGTTTCATCAACAGGTTCAAATTGACGGCTGCTGATGTGGAAAAAATCAATGTAAGTCGAAAATTATCCCTGGTATGAAGTTCCTTCACTAATTTGAAAATTTATATTGCAGAAGCGGTTTACAGAGTTGTCGACGGCATTCAAAACCGAGCATTCCACGCTGGATCAAAGAGAGAAACGCAGCAGATCCGAACTAGAATTTGCCGAAGCTAGAGTAAAGTCAAATATTGATCTGATCCAGGTTGGTACTTTTGTATATCATATGCACGGAATCATGTGCATAGTTTGTTTTATGTGTGAAATATTCATAATATTTGGTCTTTGTGCAGAATTATAACGAAGCTCAAGATTTAAATGACGTTATAAAAGCTGCTGAGGAGTTACAGCAGTATACTCCCAAACTAGTTAAAAAGGCCAAAGTAAGTTAAACACACTCCTAATCTAATAGTCAATTCGGCTGATGGAAACGCCTGTCTCGTCGTTGCCATATTTGCAACACAGTCCTAAGTTGAACTTGATATTTTTAGGAGATCGGAAGAATCGATTTGGAGAAAAGAATCTTTAAGATGATCGAAGTTATGACCATGTACGTGCATATTTTGCGTAATTTTGAAGTCCCGGATGGCATCCCATCACAAGGATTGATTTCGTAAGCATCTCCTATTTTGAAAAACGATTCCATCTGCAACTGTATTAAGAACGCTCTAAGGTTTCAGCAGTGTGATGAATGGAAAGGACCACAAAGATGCATCTACCGCAGGGAGCAAAGGGTCTGGATCTGTTTCTGTCAAGGTGAGTAATTTGTCAAAAGTTGAGTTGTTTACCCGTTAATATGATGACCGATTCAATATTTGCAAATAATCTACTAGCCAAACGCATAGGATGATTGAGCGTAAGATGAACTTGAGAACTCTTGGCTTTATTCTAGCACTTGTCATGTGGCCTTTGTTTACTCTTGATTTGCACTCATTTGTGCAGCCTTGATTTGATGAGACCATTTATAATTCAAGTCTTTACATTTACAGGAAAGTCGCAAGAACATGAGTGATGGACAATGGATGAGGTGAGTATTTATTTCTTTTATCGAGTTTTTGAAGAAATCTGCTTGCTAATTCAGTAACCATTTATTATACAGGGAGCTGTCCTGGCCTTGGAGTTGGGAACAAAGTGTTCGGGGCGTCCAACGCTGCTTCACTATAATTCTAATACTTGCCGGTCTGGTCATGGTGGTGCAGAGCGTTTTTCCAAGTGCAACAGCGGAGATCTGTCCACCACCAACAAGTCCCCTTCTAGCTGTGTTAGAAAAATATAGCAATCTGGAGCATAATTCTCGACCACTAGTCTAGACAACTTGACAAGTGATTATTATTACTGTCAAGCTCAGCAGTAGGGCATTTTCACGACAACATTCCACTATTCAGCATAATGAACGTATTTTATGAACGTAGAGAAGAGATTTTGAGAAGAAGTTCTGAAGACAATAGCGAGGTTTAAGCCTTATTCTAAATCTCCCATTCTCTGCTGATGATTCCATGTACCTTAATAATCAAAATCTCTTCAATGTGTACTGAAAGATTAGTAAGTTACGGCAGGTTTGTTTATTAGAAAAGATCATATTTCTGTGTGTATTCCGCATAATATGTAACCTAAATACGTATTGTAATGTCAATGTAAAAAGCGATTTGACGCATATGTGAACAAATATTCTTTACAAAATAGATTGGTGAGTGTAAAAATAATAAAGATACCAATCTTCGACGCTGAATTGTTGTCAACGTTAGTTTTATGATTTTCAAAAAAGTGTAAGATATCGTGAGGGATTGTCAATTGGCATTCATAACTAAAATTTTTACGTGTTAAAGAGCCATCATGTCGTGTCAACTTTTCAGGAGAAGCTGTTGAATAATAGGAGCCTAATACGTGCTGGTACACAGTTCCACGAATTCACCCGGGTTTTATAACCTCCAGAACGTTTGCAGAAAGAAGAGCCGACCTTGAATATTCTCGCTAAGCGTACGCTATCTTGTCTCGACATGATGGGTAACAAGGATTGACTGTGAAAGAAACATACAGATATTGAGGCAGTTTTTTGTAGTTGAAGCTGGATGTTTCCGTAGTATGCGTAAGAGATACGGGCATTTCGGAAATGTAATGGCGTGAGCATGACAATAGGGAGCCATGATGATGGTCCGAGACTGACACTAAGTAATTGAAAGAATCTCCAGGGGATGGCGTGAAATCGATCAATCCGTTATGAAAAGTACACATAATCGGGATGCGTTCTACCTTTTCCATGTTTGCAGGAACGACGAGGAGGGTCAATGTGATTAACTGTCTCGGTGGCCAAGACTTTATTCGTTTGTAACATCTGACTGCTACGATTCAAGGGCACGAGCTGGATTCGGTGAAGCCTTGAAGATCAATGCCGATTGTTTAACCCTGCGCGAAAAACAGAATGAACAAACCGAACTGTTCCACCTTGAACGTTGCGTGATTTTGCAACTCCTCGAACGGAATGTGATGGTTTAAATAGCGGAAACGGATGATTTTTAGCGGACAGTTCTCGAGTATTGGTGGGAACTTTCATACAGCTTTTTGAGTCCGGTTTAGGCCCTCAATCGAACATTTCAAAATGTACAGTGAATACAAAAGACAGTTAGCTTCATCCAAGCAACCACCTTCTTCTTTTCGAGATTTTTTGTTTCAAGTTTTTGGAGCCGTTTCTAGTCCGTCTGAAGGAAAAATCCACCCAATCCAGTCGCCAAACATCACTGAAATGGCTGAGGACGTCGACGAAGCGTTTAGCAAAAAGCTCGGACGCAGGTGTTCCTACCCTTCGTTCATCGTGTTGTCTGGGCGAAAAGAACGAGATAAAGATTCCGAAGAAGATCTGGATTGGGGCGAAGAAGATGATCAAAACAAAGATACGATCAACAAGGCAGACAAATTTCTATCAAGGTCGATCAGTTCGTCAGATTCGCGCAATTCAGACCATTTGGAGGAAATCAGGCAAGAATTGGCGAGGGTGCATTTGCAAGAATCCTTCTACCAAGCTGGAAGCGCGAGATTTTGGGAATATGGAAAAGGTGTGGATGATGAGACCTCGTCTGACATCAACTTCTACTTTAGCGACGAATCCGAAGACAATCAAGATGTCCCTTCTGCCCTTCTTCATCACCGCCGTTCCACAATTTCATCCCTTGGGCTTGAAGCTCTGTTCAACCCGCGTTTAGCTCATTTTGAGTTAGACCAAGTGGACGAGACGACGACACTATTTGGCGAATCTGCCAGCAAACCAATAGTTGACAAACTGTCCTTCTACAGAAACTTTTCGGCATTGTCAAGGCCATCGAGAGAGCGACGTGACGCTGCTAATGACATTGTCACCCCAAGCCAACCGTCATTCAGGAAAAAACTTGATCGACGACTTACGAGATCTGTACCAGCGAGAATCAATCAGCTCGGCTCAACTAGACGACTTGTGCCATTTGTTGATGAACGAAAAATGGCAATGGAAGTCGCTATGCAAGAAACAGGAACCGTGATTGGGACCCTTCCGCCGCCTCGAAGGTACTCCAAGTCTCGCAAGTGGGCGGGCTTCTTCCGAAATCCGATTTGGCGGAATAAGCGTCGTAAAAATGAAGTTGAGGACATTTTGCCAGTTTCAGCAAATGTTACTGTAGACAAGATGGAAATTAGCAACCGACTTAATTACAGTAGCAGCAGTAATCTTGCAACTGCAAATGCGCCTTCAGCGAGGCCGTCAATGTCGCTGTATTTGGACACTGTCAATGAAGTCAAGAGTTCCACCGAAGAAGAATTGTTGCACAGCATTTACGGGCCGCAGCCAGTAAATAGCACCAAGTATACTTTGGCTCTAATTTATCATCATCCCATCCTGTACAACTTCTAGCCAATTATAGCTGAGCATGTGGTAACTTTTTTGAAATGGGCACTTATAGATGGCAATTCATTATATTGTACTTATGTGTTCGGCCATTGAAGTTGTAATAATTAAATGAATTTTGAAAAATTGAAAAATGCAGCCACTCCTTGTTCTTTTAGAGCAACTTTTCAACGAGACCTGACAAAGTTCTAGGTTAGCCAGGTCGTTTATGTAGTCATCACTTTCTAGTAAAAATGGCAGCGATATTTCATACTGTTGAAGCATGTAGCATCATAAAATGCCGACTGTGCATATCCATTTCAACAACGACAACCTGAATCACTTGTACCGCATTAATCAGACATGGCAGAGATGAATTTTGAATCCTACGGCCGGAACACCCCAGGTGGCGCCTCGACTCGAAGAATGCATCGGCTAATGGGACGAACATGCATAGATCCAGGAATTGTCTTGGCTGCAGAAATGGCAAAGGTTGAATCAAGGTCTTGGTTTTGATGGACAAAAGTCGTTTTACTGATCTGTAACTGAGACTAGGAACACGAGATAGAATTGGCAAAAAGAACAAGTCGGATAATAAATGATGGAAAACGAGCTAAACGACTGGCTTCCTTGGTTCACAACATTGCATGAAGGGCAAGCAGG
>JAQGBJ010001004.1:0-28149 GCA_034698345.1 Sphaeridia pumilis | reverse complement strand
TTTGTAATTTCATTCCGTACGAGTATGTGGATAACGATGGATGTTGTTCAACACCTTGAATTCATTAGAAGTGCAAATAAATGAACCGTTTGTAATTCTGATTCATAGAAAGTTAATGATATATTTAATCAACTCTGCCTGTTGAAGCTTCAAAAGATGCTAGAAACGTATAAAATCATGAATTATCTGAGAGGCCCCGCCAAAGAGCAGCGGTACCAAGTAAAATTATAAAGTTAACTGGGGAATTCATACTTACCTGCTGATATTTCATTGTTATCAAATTTGGTTACAAGGGGACATGAGAATTTGAAAGCAAAAATTATAAAACTCTAAAGCTGCTACTTGAATATCAGAATAAGTCGTGCTTGATTACAGGTGAAATGTAACCCTACGTTGTCCTATCAAATGACAAGAGAAACCTGAGATTCGAAAAGTAAAATAAGTTTTCGGACAATAGTGGTCGTCGTGTACATGACAAAATTTCCAGCCACCCGTCTTGATTCTTGATTATGGTATGGTGGCGACAGGCCCTTGGCAAAATGTTTGACTGACTGAGATAAAAGACGAAACATAAGAGGAGAATCCCATTGAATTAATAGTGAAAAGCTTCGTCAAAGTTATCGAGAAAGTGCATTCATCCGCATAACGTTTAATCAATATTATCATTACTGTAATTCTCATGGTAATGAATTGAGTTTGAATCAGCAAGGAGGCCATTAAATTTTGAATCCACCTTGAGTACAACGGGATATCGAAAAGCGTGGAAAATTGTCCGGCTATTGTTCTGAAGGGTACTAACAATAAAGCCAATCAATCAATACGGAATAAGAAATTAATCAAGAGAACCTTTTGGCATTATAAACAAGCAGAGGAAGTCACACTCGGATATGAAATTTTGCACCAACTTGCAGATTCAAGTCATCAAGCTAGAGTAGTATAGGTTTCAGATCTTCCCATAGAGCTTCGACTAACCAGCCTAGCCTAATGTTAACAAACGGACTTGACTTAGAAACTTTTTGTATGCTGACTATGTTAACTTCAGTTGTTGGTTTGAAGACTTGTAGTTTATTAAATGAAGCAGGTATCATATACAGGAGGTTCATCATTCAACCAAAAAGACATCTCTGAATCCCTCAAGCTCAAGACGAAACATAACTAAACTGTAATACTTTGACAAACATTAGTTTAAGCTTGAAGATCTATGGCGGTCTCAGCTGTCTCTCCGGATGCATCACTGGCGGGAGCTCCAGCACCAGCTCCGCTTACGGTCTCCTGCGGTCCATTGCTGACAGCAGCAGAATCCTCCATTGCCCTGTCTCGCGACGTCATTTCGAAGCTATTTCGACGAAGGGATCGCTTCTGAACGACTTTGACATACACGATGAAAATGATGAGCAGAATGATGAATGAACCACCAACAACTATAACAAACATCATGAGAATCATTAATATCCAATTCATCACTCATCAATTTATTGAATGCAATGATTCTCACCTCCGAGAGCCACAACTAGCGCCATATGCTTCCCAACGAGATTAGTTTCTGCAGCTTCCCATCCAGGGTGTGCCCTGGTTTCACGAACAGTGGAATTTGGTTGAGAGCTCAAAACATCCAGAGCATTGGAATCCTTTGTTACTACCTCTGGCTTCAGAGTCCTTGGAGTTGTGGTGGACACTTTAGTTGTTTGAGATCTGGCGAGGTTAGTGGTATCAGCAGGCATGGTAGTTGACGTACTTTCTTCATCAGAATCGATCAGGATTTCTACTGTCGCTGTAGGTTTTAACCCTGGATTCTGTTTGAAGCCAGGTGGCAGCACTGAAGTGAAAATGGGCATCTCTGTTGTTGTCATTTCCGGATTTGATGTTGGCTTCACAGAGCTCGTCATGAGGTCAAAATTTGGTTCATCTTCTTCACTCTTTGTAACAACAGCGACATGTACTGGAACTGAAGGTGGAAGCGGTGTCGTGGGCTCAACCTTCTCTTGGTCTTCAACATCATTCTCAGTAGCTTCTTCTGATGAAACAATATCCGGTCTCGTGGTTGGTAAGGGTGTAGTAGCTGCTTCTGATGATGACTCTACAGTTACTTTCTCTTCTTCACTTGACTCGAGGTCAGTCAGACGGGAGGAGTCATAACGTTGACTTTCGAACTCTTGGCATTCACTGTACGATGAGACTACAGTCTCGTGCTGCATATACCAAGGCCATTCGTTGTTTCCAGAAGCGTCGGAGCAGACTCCAGTCGTAGTACCGTCACGAGTATCCTTCAGAATGTTGAAAGAGCAGAAGAAAGAGTTGAGACATTCTTGACATGACACACCAGTTTGACAGTCATCTGTTGAAACGAAAATGTGGATATGTTATGCACGAACTCGAAATGTCTCACCGATTAAATACTACCAGTCACTCCATTTCAAATTCAAAGTTGGGATTTGTTTTGCAAACAAACGTTTACCTGTTGTAGATTCTTCAGAACAAAAGTCGCTCTCACACCACCCACGAACTAATATGCACAAAGCACACCAAACGAAAGCACGAGTAACCCAATGAGATTTTTTCTGACTCGCCATTTTGAGGGATTTTGAAAATGATTTTTTCAGAAGTAAAACGATGTCTTTACCCAATCAAGTTTGAATCTTTAATGAGTCAACTGGAGGAGCAAAGTTATGCAAGAGCCATTAGAAGAAGCGTTTGACATTTTGTATGATTTTATTTACGGCTTATAGATTTGAAATGACAGAAATACAGCTGAAATTGAATACTTGTTTATCTAATTGCTAGTTAGGTAACTTGATAGTACACGTTCAAGAATCAGCTAACCCGGAGAGCATTCTTTCGGTGGCTTCGTCCATATATTTCTTTGCATCTTCCATTGCCGCTGCGTCATCTCCTATACTCGCAAATATCTCAGCAAATGCTTTAATCAACGTCGGTGTTAAAGCGAAATTGATGCTTGTTTGGGAGCCACTTTGTTTCGTTATTGCAACATAGGCGGACTTACTGGACCCATAATACACAACTTGTACTTGTATATCGGACCAAACCTGTAAACATAGAAAATAACAACTTGAAGCAAAACTGATTGAGTTGAATCATTTCTCACTCTCATACACTCACATCTTCAAACAATTTTGTCAGTCTTTCGTTGAGACTGTCCACCCATTCTTCTCCCGACAAAACCATTTTCGTCTGGTCTTTCTTTTGTCCGATTTTGGTCTTTCTGATCAATCCGAAATCCTTGCCCATCAGAGGCGAAGGATTGGTAGTAGCGGGCTTGCTCGTTTTAGGCATTTTTAGTGCGTTACTGCAGCTTCTAGTTTTGTAAAGAATGGAAGTTTACTTTGCAAATCAAAATGTATGAAAATATGGCAAACCTCCAGGTCTTTATATAGTCGCTCTCAGACAGTTCTCTGAAGTAGATGGATATTTTACTCTCTCAAGAAACTTCCTACATCTCAACCTGAACAATGGCTCAGAAAAATCGAGAACATTCGATTCTTTTGCAGAATTATCTAGATCCTTCCAAACCTGGCTCATTTGGATCTTTGAACACATTTAAGCAGTTTGTCGAGAAAAAATCTCATCATTCCCTGAAGAACATTCTCGAAGCTGATGCAACTTATTCAAGGTTTACACCAAGACATGATAAATTTAGAAGACGCAAAGTACTCACTTTTTTCACTGATGACTTGTGGCAGGCTGATTTATTAGACTTGTCAAGTCATAGTCGACTCAACAAAGGCTTCAAATTTGTGTTGGTAATTGTTGACACTTTTAGCAAAATGACTTGGCTTAGACCGCTCAAATCGAAAAGAGGGAGCGAGGTTGTTTCAGCGTTTCGAGATGTAATGCAGACGAGTGAGCGGAAGTGTGCAAATCTTCAGACAGATCAAGGTAAATAACGGCAAGAACAAAAGAATTACTTACACAATTTAATGAATGTTGATTATCATTTGTGCTAATGATTCGCAACAGGGAAGGAGTTTTTCAATGCTACCATGCGAGCCATGTGCAAAGATGAAAGAATTCGACATTATCACGTATTCAGCGATTTGAAAGCTTGCATTGTTGAGAGACAGAATCGGCTAATTCGCAGTTACCTTCACCGCTACGCGTATTATACAGGCAAGTTTCAATGGCTCAAATTTCTGCCAACTGTTGAAGCAACAATAAATCAAACTAAAAGTAGAGTGACGGGTTACGCACCAGCTTCCATTGTCACAGAGAAAGATGAAGCGTTGGTTTTCCATAAGCTAAACGATCCAAATGATGACAAGTCTGATCCAATCTCAAAGCTGAATGTAAACGATTTGGTACGCATTTCTTCCTATCGCTACCTTTTTGAAAAGCGGTCAAACGCTGGCTACACCGAAGAAATTTTCAAAATACGCGCCATAAAAGTACAAGACGGAATTTTCGTATATTATTTATCAGATCTGACTGATGAAATTATTTTGGGTGGGTTTTATGCTCAGGAGTTGAAAAAAGTTTCACAGATGATCAAATGACGCTTGAGAGTAAGGATGGCATCAAATTGTTGGTTCCCATGCTTCAGATTTTTACCGAATTTGAAAATCCAAACTTGCAATTGTCTTTGCGGAAACTGTAAGTGTGTAAGTTGTCAAATGTAATTTGCAGAAATGGTACTCATTCATCCATAAATGTAGTTGTTATATTTTTATGTCGTTTTGCAGGAAAAAGCTGTTCAGAATACACCGAAAATAGTTGAAAAAACTGTTGTTTCTATCGAAGACAATTACCTCCAAGTTTTTGTGGTATCAACTGGACAACAAATTCAGATTCCCGTAGCTCTAGTAGAAGCTTTACTTTCACCTCAGTATACAAGATGAATCACAGTGACATACTGGTTTATCTCTTCTCTAACGCTTCTACAGACCTCTATCCTGAAAATTCGTTTTCAAACTTCAAAATTCATCTACCCGAGCCATTGGTTTTGAATCGACAAGACTATTCCGTAGCTGTCACTGAAGTGAGTTATTATCACTCATTGCGAATTTTTCCATTGGATTTATCACATCCCAGTAGAACCATAAAGGTGAAAAAATGGCTAGTAAACAAGACATTGGGTGTAGATGGGACTGAGAAAGAAACAAAAACAAATGAAGAGCATTTTAGCTATCAAGTTCCTGGGAATCCCACCAGCTACAATCAATTAGCTATGACATTGGACAAAAAGTTTAATCGAGAGTTTTTAAAAGAGAAAGGTTTGAGCTGCAAGTTTGCTCAGCAAGCAAATCTGGCTGTCATTAGACCTGAAGTGCTCAAAGCAGTTGCAAATAAAAAACTTGATCCAAAAAGTTCCTTGCCAAAATCAACTCAATCTACTAACGTACCAACTGAAGCAGCGGCAAAAACAAAATCTGAGACACAAACGTCGTCACTACCAGACGATCAACCAGTTGTGGCTTTCTCAATAGAACTACCAGCTCGTTTAGAGGCAATTTTTGGATTTTCTGCTAACACAATCTTTGAATCTGGCTATGAGTTAGTGAGTGAACACGAAATTAATTGGGATGTGGGTCAGAGCTACATGCTTATATACTCGGACCTCGCACAAGAACAAGTCATTTCCGATTCAAAAGGAGCCATGCTCAGATGTGTCAGCTATGAAAATCAGTCACAACTACACAACACTGTTGTAAACAAAACATTCAGTCCAGCTTATTTTGTGGATTTGGCAACCGACTACATACAAGACATTACGATAACAATATTGAATGAATCTGGAGATCCGGTATTACTGGATCGAGGACCAACACTTATAGTACTGTGTTTCAGGAGAAAGTATTAATATGGAGCCTTTGTACATGCAAGACGGGAGCGGGTATCGCTTCAATGTTTTTCGGGTAATTGCAAGTTATGCTTGAATAAAATGATTGATTTGGATTTTTGAATTTTCATTGCGAATTAAATCGTGCAGGGTTTGAGGAGACAAAGAGGTTTTGGACCTATCAGTTTCTTTCGAAATTTCGGAAAATACACGTCGAATCCAAAGTTACGTACAATTGTGAAGACAATCAAGCCACATGCCAGGAGTTTTGTTTTGAATGCTGCTGCTGATTATTTGGATGGGAGCTCTGGTTTCGCAGATATAATGAAATCACGGGGAATGGAGAGCGCCAAAGACTTGGGTCGAGATGTGGTTACACATTATAGAGGTCGTAAACGAAAAATTGTTTCTGACCAAGAGGGATCCGGCTTGGTTAACAAATATAGCAGGATTTCATCTCGAACCCTTCATTTGCCATTTGGTGTTGATCGGGAGAAGAAGAAGACAAGGAAGGCAAAGTCGAGTACGAAGGTTGGAAAAGGTGAAAAAAATAAACAATCAAAATCTCAGCAAGGCTACGGAAAGAAGCTAAGCACGACAAAAAAGTGTCGTGGATCAAATTCCAATCAGAAGAAGAAGAAGACGTCTTGCACAATTTACGATTAGCAAACATGGCTGTAGTGTACCGACCGGAAGCTGATTTATTTTCAAGTAAATATAAAGCTTATGACGAAATAAATTACCTAATTTCATAAACTTTAAATTGTTCATTGTTGTTTTATTGCTGCAGGTCCCACCATTGACCCAACATACGTGAGCAGCACCTGGGATGCAATTCCATGCAAAACTAGTCTAGATAATCCACAAGCTGGTTTAGAATTTGTTTTGGATAGCAGCGAGAATTTTTACACCCAACTGTCAGGTAAGATTGATTATGCGAATTAACATGAAGGTATGAAGTTGAGTTCCAATTTTAATTCACATAATCAATCTTATAGAATGCTGGCTGTATGTCAAGGTTAAAGTCGTTGATAAGGAAGACAAGGCTCCATTGGCGGTAGCAACATCTTCCAAAGCAGCCACGACAGCTGCCTACATTAATAATGTCATGAGCTCCCTCTTCTCCAGTTGCGAAATTATGATTAATGAAAACTTGGTGAACGATACATTAAATTACGCGTTCAGAGCGTACATTGAAACATTCCTCAACTACACACATGACTCGACATCATCAACGTTCTTAGCTTCTGGATATATACCAGACGCGACTCCTGCAGTTTTAAATGTCTCCAATGCAAGTTACAGTGCACGCTGCTCAATGCTTAAAAAAGCTGATGGAATTGAGCTGGCAGGTAAACTATTCTACGACCTTGCTAATTCAGAAAAATTAATTATGCCCGGTTGCACAATCAAAATTCGTTTGATTCGAAACAAGGATGAATTCTGTATAATCACTCCCGAGTCAGAAAAGGACAAGGCGTATAAAATCAAATTTTTAGAAGCAACTCTATACGCTAGAAGACATGCTATATTGCCATCTTTATCACTAAAAAATCATGAACTTCTTCAAAAGGGGGCTCTTATCAAAACCCCTGTTCGCAAGGTTTGTGTCAGGAGCTTCTTGATTCCGAAAGGATCGACATCATTGACAAATGATACAGCTCTGAATGGTATCTTACCTGAGCGAATTGTCATTGGTCTCGTGGATAACAATGACTGTTACGGCAGATACGAAGGAAATCCATTCAAATTTTCCCATTACAACTTGCGAAGTATTCATGTGTCTACAAACAATATGTCATTCCGATACCCTGTAATTAACCTAAATTATACCAAAGGTGAGAATCTCAAATCGTACATGTTCAGCAACCTTGCTTGTACATCACTCAACAGTTTGGATGGATTTCCGATTACCTTAAAGGAGTGGGAAAAAGACGGAAATCAACTATTCGTCTTCGACCTTCGAGACTCACGGTCAGCAAACACCAGTCAGCCAGTAAGAAGTGGAAGCGTGTCAATTGGTTTGAACTTTGACTCTGCAGTAGCCGAAGCTATATCCTGCATAATTTACGCTGAATATTCTTCTGTAATCACGATTGATAAAATGCTTCAAGTAGAAAGCAGGGACTTGGGACAAGTTAACGATTTTACATCTTGAAACTCTCAACATGAACACTTTGGAACTTTACGATAAACTGTGGGCTATTAAGGGTTGTAGGAGTCGTGGTGAAATATTTGTAGGTGCATGCGATGAGCTGAAAACCATGAATCTAAAACACAAAAAACCGTATTATGTAATTGTAAATTTAAGTCCAAGTTCACATCCGGGTAGCCATTGGGTTGCTTTACACTGGAAAGAACATCAGAGAGAAATTTGGACATTTGATTCATATGGTCAACCCTTCCAAAGTTTATCATGTGACATTACAGAATTTTTGAATTTTCTCAATAAACCTGTATTGGAATCAAGAAAAGTTGTACAACCCATAGACGCAATAAGTTGTGGCCAAATGTGCCTATATTTTCTGTATAAATGTATTGTGATGCATAAATACAATGATGTTTTAGCTTCTTTCAATCATCGTAACTTGTGGCGTAACGATCAAATGGTACGTAAATATGTCAACGACATAAAATGTTCATTCAAATCATGTGGTAGCGTAGGAAAATGTATTCAATGCTGCTGTGCAAGAATAAAATGATGATGTGAGCAGAAAAAGCTATTCACTTGTTTCTTTTATGATTGGTCAAGCAGGGAGAAAGAACAAAGCAATTTGGATTTGTTGAATTTATTGAACACTTGAAATTGAACACATTACAGTTGCATTTTTTGTACGTTTTGAGGGGAAAAACCATTGCAGGTGAAAAAACCCCATTGAATTAACCATCCTGAGACGAACGTTGGAAAGAGCTTTCTTTTCACATTACACATTAACTTAAAATTCTACCTAAAATTAAATTTTCATACATTCATTCACACTACAAGTCAAGGATTTGTCGAGGTTTAGGAACACGTTTAGATGTCATTGGGATCCAGCGGTCTTGAAGTTTCCCAGGTTTCGTAGGTTCTTTATCTTTTCGTGGTCGTCCAACTGGTGTAGCAGCAGCAGCAGCGTCAGGTTTCCTGCCACGTTGAAGTCTGTCGGCAGCTTTACGCCTCAACAGTTTAGAGTCATCATCATCATAATCGTCAAAAGCCGGTGAAGCATATACTTCTGTAGGTTTTGAAATTCCCCGCGGCGCCCCCTCCCTCCCCCCACTTCCGTCCCTTCGGGACGGAGTAGGCGGAGTGACCTCAAGGGGGGAGGGGGAGGGGAGGTCAAGTTTCTGAGCCTTTGAACCTTTCCGGTTCCGAGCCGCTTTTTCTTCTGATTTCTGTTTCTTGTTCATCTTTTTATGCGAGTCCCCTGATAAGTCGTCAGTTGGAGATGATTTATTGTTGAGGGTCATTTGTGGTGGCTGAGATGGAATTTGTTTGACACGGCTTGCTCGTGATGATGACTTTAGGTCGAAGAATGCTTTGACCACGTCAGATGTTGTTGGATGTAAATCACGAACCTACACAATTGAATAAAAAACATTAGTACTCGTTAATATTTCAAGGGTGAAAGTCCAGAGTGAAAGCAAAAAAAAAAGTTGCACTCACCTTTTGTTGCTTTCGATTCTCCAGATCATGATAGCTTTTTAGCAGATCCTGATAAATTATTAGTTTTTCATCAGCACCGCTGCTTCTGTCCTTGGCAACCTTCTCGAGTCGATTTGAAACCGTGTCTTGCAAATTGTCGTCTTCAGTTGCAAACATTCTTCTGTATATGTCGTCGGCGACGAGGCGGTACCTCTTCAGATCTTTTGTACTGATTTTTGGCATTTTTTCTCTTTTTTCAATTTTTCATCGACAGAATTTAAAATTACACACAAACTATCCAAACAGCGACACAAATAATCTCTTCTCTCCTTAATACTACAAGAATTACGGCATAGAATCCTTAAAATTTTCTTATGCTTTTTTATAAAGTCAATTTTTTTACCGTCTAAATCTACCACAGACTTTCCAACGTTAAGGATTGATTCACATAAACCTAACAATTCTGAATTACTAGCAACCGATTTTATGAGTTTTCTCTGTTTGGATTTTTTCTGAGTTTTAAAGTATTTTATGAATTTTTTGTTTTTGAAATAATAAGAATCCATTTGCTAATAGAAACTACTGCTGCAAACTGCGAAGCTTTGCACACAAATAATTTTTTCATGAATCAAACTTACAAATCAGTTACTGCAATTGCTCCTGGTGGACATCGGATTCAGACTGAGGCATTTTTGCTTGAAGACATGTACTTAAATAAATTCTTGGCTGAGGAGTAACTTCACGTAGAGGAACAAACTTGCAACCAAGTAAAATACAATTATGCCGAACATCGCCAATCTGAAATTTTTGCAACAAATAGTTGATTAAGTTTTTTGGAGATACAAAAAGTTTAGTTTTTTAATCGCTCACTTGCAAAATTCCACGAGTTTTTTCTTGGCGGTTTGGATCACGTAAGTCGCCAGATTCTCGTCGGTCTCTACTTGGCATGTCTTCAACACAGTCCTCCGGATCCGAAAGTACTAAAGCTGAGGAAGTTGGGGATCCAACCGGAGTAGCTGGAGATTGTGGTTGAAAATCTGGAGGATTTTTAGAGATTTGACCCAGATAGTTGTCATCAAAATAAGTACCATAAGCATCGTTAGCGATAGCCAATCCACGATCACGATAAGATTCGAATTCGGTTTGAATGTAATTTCTGAAAATAAACTCCACAAAACGCTCATGACAGGTAACTCGCGATGCAAGTGCCATAAACTCTCGGGATGGCTTCCAATTCTTTTCTCTAAAATAATTTCGTTTGAACCCATTTGAACGGATATAGTTTTGTGTTGTTATACTTGAATACGGGTTGTCGTTTTCACATCGCTTGCACAGAGTCCAGAAAGAGCGCAGATTAGTAAACGGAGAGTTTTCAAAAGCGGAAGGGTCGAAGTCGGGCAGGTAGTTGCACTGGTAACATGATCCAGGAATAAAGTATGGAATTGGGCGAGTAGGACTCTGGTAGGTGAACCAGTTCAAGAATAATTGCTCGGTGGTAGTGAACGAAACATTCTTCTCTCCTCTTCCAAGTTTACTCTCCAGTAGAGTTGCAATCAAATCAGCAAAATACCGCTCCTGGTGATCGCCAACTTTCCTCATGGTTGTCAAGTCGCCCAAAAACAGTTTTCCACGCTCTTCCGAAGACAAATCGTTCAAAGTTAAAACTTTCCCGTGTACTACACCTTCGTAACTTGGTTTTACCAGCTTTGCCATTTCGAATTGCAGCTGTCCTTTATCATTCCTTATCAAGACTGTGCGAACGACAAAGTTTGTCCAGTTGCGATTATAACACTTTTGATTCAGCCCTGCTCCACAAGGTCGATGTTGGCCATAACCATGAGCTTCTTGTGTCTGTCGAGCACCGCAAAAATAGCACAAGATGCTATCTTCTGGGATGTCTAGAATTCAGAATTTTTTAGGAAATTGGTATGAGCCTTGCAGGGATAAAAAAAATGTGACAATTTTTCTTATGTACCTTGTTTATATGTTTTCAAGTTCAAAAGTAAAGGGCTGTTGGTAGCGTAGAAAACGTCCATTGTGCATTCACTATCCGCCACTTCCGGGAACTTGTATTCAACAGGCAGAGACCGGAATCGCTTCAAGGGTAGACTTGGACAGGAGGCCGGGACTTTTTTGACTTTAGCAGACGTGTTTCTTGTTGTTGGATAGGTAATAGTAGGCTCTTCCACATCTTCATCAGATGTCCCTGATAAAGTTTCTTCCTTCCCCAGACTCAAATCTTCAGCTTCCGTTTGCGATGATGCATCCTTCGTAGCTTCGGAACTATCCATTTCCACTTCCTTCTCCTCTTGAATCGGATTGACTGATTCAGCTCCTCGCATATTCAGTACTAACTCACTGTAACTGACTTTCTCCATCTATAAAAAAATGGGCACATCGCACAAATAAGTTTGGTAGACTTTTATGTAATCTTTTAGCATCATGGCGTAAGCTGCTGCCCTTGGTAGAGTGCAGCTTAACAGTTTTAAATCTTCACAAGTTTCACAGCAATCTATTTTACTTCGAATTTTAAAGTATTCATTTGCACTCCATTCTAAAATTCTGTTACGTAGCTGCTTTTCAGTGGTGACATCAAAACCGCTCAGAAACTGAAACTTCAATATAAACTGAAACGCGGTATACACTCTCAACTCGAGCACATCACTTGCTTTCACCCATTTTGTTGGTACTTTTAGTTGACTGTGTACAGTGTCTTTCCAAGGCACATCAGACCTTATATCAATTATATTAATTCGCGCTGAAGTCTCGATGAATGGCTCAGAGGGTATATTTTCATCCTTGTAATGTACGAGACTGTCCCTTGTGATAACAGTTATCTCAGTTTTCATCTCATTGTGAGTGACTACAATTACGCAACAACTATTCGACGAGTCAGTGCTGCTGCTACTACTGCTGGCCATTTCTTTGACGTCGTAATTCGATATAACTTTCCCCAAAGCAAGTACACAGTGCAATTGACGCCAGACCACGAATATTTGTACAATTCGACTCGTTCTTCTCTGAACAAATGTCACAAGCTTTATCAGCAAACTGAATCGTGATGAGACTTGACAGGGCTTCAAAATACTGGTCACTTAAACTGAAACCGAGCGAATGGATGAAACTAATGGGCGTGAACATAGAACATTCGTAATTAGGTCCTGGTTTTATCCAATTTTGTGGGATCATTAAATTGGCATCAATTGGCACATTCCACTCACACGTTACGTCCGAATCAATAATATAAAGTTGGTCTCTGGTTGCTTCAAGCCAATGAAGAGGATATGAGCCGTAGTAATGTCTCACACCATCGGCTTTGACAATAGTCAATTCAGTTTCTTCAGGGCTATGACGTTTGATGGCGATATAAGTAATTTCTCTGACACTAGTCGGAATGGTTGAATTCCTGGATGGAGCCTCTAGTAGATTTAGCTGACCCTTGCTCCCATCCTCATGGAAGTAATCAGGTCGTCTGCCAATGCACATTGGGCTTATTCTCGTTTCAGACCTGCAATAGTCCATAGACGAAAAAGACTGTGTTCATGATTTAACAACTCCAAGAATCTTTTTCTCAGATTAGTCACTCTGGATTTAGAACAGTCATGACTATAATCTACAGCGCATAAGTCACCCACTAGTTCACCATAGAGTCTCATTCCTTTATGTAAGGAGCATAAATGTTTGCTCTTGCATGGACCAGGCTCACAAGGCAAGTCTGGAAAAAGTTCCATCAAACATCCTACTTGAACTGCATCTTTGAAATAAGCTTTCAAAATCTTTTGTTGGACTTTTGTTGAGGTCAAAATAAATCGATTCTGGCTGGAAATTCTTGTCAGCAGATTGTGAATGGACGACTTTCTCCGAGCTCCAACATGGGTAGTGAAAAGTTGATTATTTGACGTTTCGATGGCTGCGACTTCGAGCAGTTTGTGCTTTCCATTGTTTGTTATTTTCCAGCAAACATCAATTAGAAGAACCATCCTGATACCACACGGCTTCTTTTGGCCAAAGGCTTGAACGCAGTTTGAACCCTGTAGGGTCAGTTTGAGAGCATGAAACGAAGAGGTAAGAATGAGGATTTTTCGTACATTCTTCGTACACTTTCATGAAAAAAGACAAGTTTGTTGGGTACATTTGTTGCCCAAATGATCGAATTTGATTCAAGTCTCTCAAAGTTCTCATTAGAAAAATATATTTCAAGTTTGCCGACAGAGTCCTCGATTTCTTGGGAAACAAGTTGTGTAGCATGACAATGGCTGTCAGATTTCTATGTGTACACTTGTACGTAAACAAATCCGCAAACTCGTCAGAAGATATAATTGATTGCATGTCATCATATATAATAAGAACCGGCGGTGGGTCTGTGATTCCCTCATTGACATCCCATAAAGGGCCATGATTCAAAACGAGGTTCGGAACTTTCTCTTTAAGTTCATTAAATCCATCCCACCATTCATGATAACACCAAATAATTTGGTCAAACTGTGTATCAAACAGAATGTCTCTGTCAAGAATAATTTTACGGCACAAAGTACTTTTTCCTGAGCCACTGCACCCAGCAATCACAATTTGAGCTGGAGTTTCGATAACTCCGTGTAAATAGTCACTCTTCATTTTGCTTTGGCTACTGAAACGGAACTGAATGATTTAAACTCAACCACTTCCTTTTTGTGTCATTGAGATGCAAGCTAATCTTATTCCGAATCACTTCATGAAACTTGTGTTGCTCATTCAAAAGTCCTCGCTCAGTATGTCGATGGAGAGTATTATTTTCAAAACATGCTTTGAAATCATCAAAAGAAATGTTTTTGTCTGTCGTCACCTTTGAAATCCCCTTCAACTTCTTTGTCTCAGAATTCGATGTGGTTTTAATGGCGTAAGATTTAGGTCTATGAGCTACCACTTCAACTATATGATCTTCAGGAAACTCGTTCTTCCAGAGTCCTGGAATTTTGCTCCCATTGGTATCAAAAATTTCAGGATGAGAATCCATCCACTTGATAACGTCTACCTCGGTTTGACAGACTGCTAGAATTGAATCTGTATCGGTCAGGAGCAAAGTGGATTCTGGAAACTTGCGTGTCCAAATATTATGCCAAAAATGCATCAGTTTCATTTTTGCTCGATCAAGAATCTGAAAGCCTTGTATATTGACCTTGTCAACTTTACAAATGCCTTTTCGCGATGCCACAAGAGTAGCGGATTCATTAATAATTGTGAAATTCTTGAAATTAGGGTGTTGAATCAACTTTTTTGCTTCCGTTTCATTTCTAACCAGGTCAATGTTGATGAATCTCTTGACGTTCATAGCAAAACGACCGAAGCAGCTATTTGCCATAAGTTTAGCTGAAGCAGCTACAAATTTTGTACTTGAACTTGTTCGTAAAGTTGTACACATATCGATATATTTTTTTGCCCAAGTACTTTGTTCAAATCGAAAAGCTCGATGAACCTTCAAAACCTGAATTCCTAAGCTCATATAAAAAGCCAAATTGGAGGCTGTGCAAATGTAAGACTTTTTATCCTTGAATGAAGCTACCAGTTTGCGAGGTATTTTAGATGACAAACTTGAATGAGTTTGTAGAAGAGTTTTTTGAAAGTCGGATAGTTCTTCATATTCAATTGTCTCATGTGCAATTACGCAAGGAAGCTCACAATGAGCTTTAATATCCCTCAGATGGTAAGGATAATGAAGGTCAACCTCCATGACCAAGTCATAGTTTTCGAAATCAAGCTGATGGATGACCTTCATTATGTACTGCAAGTCCTTGTCTGACAACCACCGGAAACCACCTACTGCAAGTGGCTCCATCTGGCAACAACCATATAAATTGTTGACATCAAGTAAAAATATCCAAACGGTTTCCTCCGCCGAATCATAATTTGGCAGATACTTATGATTTGCTTTAAAATTCCGCATACTGCCCAGACCACTAAAACCACCTCGCATTCCATTCAAAATCATTTGATATTGGTTGACGTCTGATATCAAATCAAGCCTCCGCTTTGAATGAAATAATGCAGAATTATATGCGAAACTTGGCAGAGACCACATTTTTAAAACTTCGAGGCCAAATCTTTCATAAGCAATTTGGGAAAATCGCAAAAGACAGCAGCCTAAAAGAGCACTGTCCATTTCATTATAAAGTAGGGTGAGACCTTTCAAATCTTTCAACTCAAATTTCTTGAAAATTTTTTGCGCTTTAGCGTACTCATCATCTGATAAAGTTTCACACTTTAAACTGTTAGCATAAGCTTCGATTGGAGGTAAGCTTGTATATTCATAGGCATCCCAAGAGTCAAAGAACGTATACGGGTATGCTAATTTGCCTGTCAGCAGTTTTAAACCTTCATCATCAACTTTAAAAACTTTTTTCAATGGGAAAAAATTGTTCAAACCATCTTGACGTAAAAGCTCAACTGCGTTCGCCAACGAGCCTGGTAACAAGGTTGAAGCGTCTAAAAACCTAACATAATCGTCCACCTCAAATCCACACAATTGATTTAGCGATCTGCCAATAAATGACACTTGATGGTCAGCGTTGAGGCCTTGCAGTAAAAAAGGAAAATCGTAACGGAGATTGAAAAAGTAAACTGGTATAAAATTTTGTTCATCGGCCATGAACTTGTTGCAAGATTTGCAAGCCACGAATCGTAAACGATTGTTACATGTGACATGCCTGTGATCTCGTATTTTCTCTCTACCTTCACCAAACGGTTTCAAACAAACTTCGCAAATGGTAGCTGCTTCCCAACGCTTTTGTTCCTCATCATCAAATTTTGCCATTTTATTGACAGTTTCAAACGTGCGAATGTATTTACTACTTGTGACGAGTAAATCTCGTATACATTTTTGTGCAGCGTCTTTGCCAAAATAACTCACTTTCTCCAAGACATTTCCAAACTCGTCAAAGACAAGAAAAGCAAATGAGACCATTTGGTGCACATTTATTTTTTGGGTAAAGCTTGAGCTTGTACTTGGCAAATTTCCTTGTAGGGGAACTAACATTGCTTCGGTATCGCAAGCAATGAAATAAGGTTGTCTCGCTCGCGCATTATATGCTTTAAATTCTACTTTTTTGTGGGGATAAAATTTCAATCGCTGTATGGGGCCAAGTAAACACAAGGGCACATGTTCTTTTCTTTCTAAAAATGTTTTGAACTTGCTAAGGCATCGAAAACAATAAAACCCACCGGATTCACCTCGAGCTCCAAGCAGTCGATCCAAATTGTGCACCCACGCATAATGTGCATTTTGAGTTTTGGATTCAATGTAAAGAAGAACAATATTACGCTTTTCTTTCAAATTGTATTCTCCATGAACGCTAATTGGGTATGGTTCATGAATACCTTTTTCATTTTTCTCCAAACCGATAATAGAAATGCACAAGTTGTTTAGGCTCGTGAATTTATCAATGCCTTGTAATGACATAGGAATTTCGCATCCATCCATCTTCAAATACTCGTGCAAATAATAAATATAAGGAGCTTTAGTGTTCCTCTGTTTTCGATGAAATGGCCACAAGGCGGAACACACGGCAATATAAAAACACATTTGCCCCTGACTTTTTATATTAAGAACTGCATTTTTTCTGCGAATATTGACTGGCAAAGGTACAAATCCTAGACCTCTCATTGGTCGATATAAAGCCAAATTTATCATGAACCCGGTCAATTCACAAAGAATCCAATCTGATCCATTCTTTTGGAAATTCTCAATTCGTTTGAGAATCTTATCTCTGCACGCTTCAATAACGCTGGGAGTAAACTCCTTGTTAACAAGAGTGGTGCAATAGCTGTTAAATACAACATTTTCTATTTTCGCCTCCGGATTTGTTGCTTTCACCATGCTGCATTGTAGCACCATGTAAACTTTCAGACTTTTGTTTTCATCCAGTTTGAAGTTTAAAAACTGAACCACGTCATCGAAAATAGAGGAAAAGTAAATTAAAACATCTTTGAAACCATGGCCCTTCAAGTCTGTCAAATAGGTTTGGAAGTATCCTTTCAAAGAATTTATATGCTTTGTAAAATTTAAAACTTGAGAAGTGTCTTTGGAATTTGCAAGACTTTTTGGAAGGATAAATCTATTTTTATGCTCAAGTTGAAAGTGATGTTCTAGTGAGTGAAATGTGGCAAATTGTTTGTAGGAACCGCAGAATGGGCAAAAGAAAGTCATACCTGGATACCGAATAAGATGGCGCCGCTGTCACTCTTGGTTCCAGAAAATCCAACAGCAAATTGACACACAGACACAGAACACAAAGACGAAAACGTTGCACAGGATGTAAGTATGAAGAGTTCCAGTGACACAAACTTTAGAGACAGCAGCGTCGAGTGCGAGCGCTGCGCTTGTTTATATACCCCTTGAAGCTTTCAAAAAATGCCTCTTCCTTCACTCTTGTCCATTTATCATTTTTCAAAGTTGTACGGTGAAAGAATAGCATGTAAACAACGCGTTAAATGAAATGAACACTTTTCGAAAGACAATTGTCATGAGTATTCAAGATTTGAAATGTTGTTACCGTTAAGGAAAGTTTAATTCTCAAACCGTTCGGCTCATTAAGTTTCTTTTGTATTTTTGGCAAAATGAGTAAAAAATTAGCAACAAGCTGTTTTGGTAATGTAGTATGAAAATTACCGTTTCAAAATGACAATGTAGTTTTTGTTGTTTTTCCATGTCGTTTCATTCGGTTCAGACCATTGAATTAATCATACGCACTCAAGACCACCCACCTGTCAACAGTCATATGCGATTGTCTCATGTTCAGTCGGTGTGTATTTTTTACTATTGTTATTGCTGTATATAATTGAAGAGATTCAACAAAATGAAAGTCTTGTGGTTCATCTCATTTGCTGTCATCAGCATGGGTAAGTGTGTATATAATTTGCTCTAATTTTCATGTCATTAAGTCAAGTATAATTGAAATTAATTGTGATTCTTTTATAGGTTTTTGCTGTCCAGTTCAATGGGACTGCTTCAAGTGTGTTTCCATGCCAAGCTGTGTTTATGTTCATGTGATGGATGGTAACAACGTTTGTATGCCAAAGACTGACCTGACTGAGTTCAAATTGGCTTTCTTGTACTACGTGGAAAGTGCCGGACATTGCGAAACTTCATCTGTAGACCCTGCTCATCCAACAACTTCAACGACTACAACAACAACAACTGAAATGACAGCAGCGGAAATGGTGTCGTCCTGGTGGGACAAAATCATGTATATTGTTGGTAAGATTCATTAAACCATCGCCATTAAACTGAGAATGCTCTCTGTAATTTGAGCTAATGGACTTGCCATTGTTATTTTTAGGCTGCCTTGGAACAATTGGAATGGCTTACAAGTATCGTCATCAGCTGATGGATTGCACACGAGCTTCGCTTCGCTTTGTTTCTCCTATCCATCAAACTGTTGCGACTGACTGTGGAACTCAGAATGTCATTAATGACATTCAAGAAGAAGCTTTCAAAAAGGTCTAGGACTGGAGAGCTTTCAACTCTAATTTTCCAGTAAAGTAACATTGGGTCGTACATGTTCATCTGTACATCGAGTTTATGTGTTTATTAAAGGATTCTTCAATTTCAAGTTCTCAACATGTGTGACATAGGAATATTTTCTAAGTCAAGTCCGTTTGTTAACATTAGGCTAGGCTGGTTAGTCGAAGTTCTATGGGAAGATCTGAAATCTATACTACTAGCTAGGCTGGAAGTCGACACGCGACCATCGCAAGCACTGAATGTATACAAAAGACCCGTAGCAAATTTTACAGGATGAAAACGCATATGAAAAACTTGTAGCGCAATATAATAAAACGGCGGATGACGTACGTGCATTAGTTTCTGAGGAATTCAGTACGAAGTAGCGAAACTGGAAAGTGATATGCAAGATTTGCAGGATGAAAATGAAATAATCCAAAAATTAAAACCGGCCTTGGAAAATGCACGTTTGGAAACCCGGCAAACAAAGAAAAGATTATGTATAAAATACATCCAGCTTGAATAGTATCGAATTGCTGTCGAAGAATGAAAGGGCTAGACGGCTAGATAACATTGCGCTGCTTGATGAAATCGTAAGGCAAGCTTATAACGAGACTCATGATGACCTCAGACGTGTCGAGAACTGACAGTACATGCCGATGCAGGACTAGCACGGCTTTTGAATACGTAAAAACTTGCTCGAAGCGATTGGCGAAGGCGTAAAAGCAATAAACTGAATATATATAACCATAGTAAGGTAAAAGCAAGAGTTTGAAGTCTATAAACGAGTCTACGGCTAGTTTGATACCGTCCAGATTCCAGATATTGCGTGTACTTGCACTCACGGGTCAAGTCGCCCTTAGGCTCGAAAAACAGTTGTATTTCAGTTCCTTGACATGGTTAAAGCGGGAGGTTACCGTCAATTTACCGCTCAAGTAGGAGGATTCGATTCTTCCAGTGTACAATGAAGCTCCGCCTACTTCAACGCGTGAGCCAGTGGGCAGCAGTTACTTTGTTGATCGAGCTTTGAGCTAAGGACGGTAAAAACTCAGTCGTTGCATTCTTGGTCGCTTGACGCTGTGAGTCGTTGAAGTAAGCCGGAACCGTGATGACAGCATCCTTTACTCGGTTGCTTCCAACTTCAGCAGCTTCAACTTCAGCAGCTTCAACTTCAGCAACTTCCAGCTTCAGCAGTCTTCTTCATCTTGGCCATTACCAGCGCACTAATCTGCCGCTAAGTCTGCTTCCGGGTCATTGAAAAATGTTTTGGACCACTGGAGTGTGGGAGCTAATTGGAAATGCCAATGTTTCCGGTCTTCTGGTAGCTGGACCTATGTCGTCGAAGTATATTCTTCCGTTTGCAAAGTTAGTGAATAAGCAACATAACAAACTTGGGTCCATTTACAGTCAGCTATCTAGCTTTTTGTACATTGACGTCGTAGTCTCATAGTCGCATCGGCGTAGCTCACGTTGATCTCCAGCGTCCTCTAAAGGTCATCGGTAAATACGTGCCCGCTTTCAGGTTGGTTGTGATTCACGGAGGTAAATTATAGCTACTCGTTTCTGTCATCTACTAATTCAAGTACGCTTGGGCTCAAGTTCATCTCGAAACGACAAATTCTGTTTCAGTGACCTTGAAATTTCAATGCTGTTTTAGGACTATAGAGTTGTTGTTCTATTGCTTCTGGGTAGCAAACAAAAGTGTGCGGTTCGCTGATCGCTTATGAGACTAGAAGCAAGGACGTCATGATCTGTTAAAGAAATGCCGTTAGTTAACGACATGTTTGCAAGCTCACTCCATAGAATTGTCGTTACGCGATAAAATCGAGTGACTGGCAGTGTTGCGATTCAAATTATTTCAGCTATCATGTTTGGACTGTGGAAGGGTGAGGACGTTTTTGATAATTGTGAAGGGTTAATTGCGATTTAGGGCTGAACGACAAATGGCATGGCAGAAATTCAGAATTGCAATAGAAGCTGGAGAAAGCTAAAACACTGTTTCAGATCGGTCTTGCTTTCTCTCAAGATATTACCAGCAGGTAGAACCATTTTGACGGAAACCATAATGAACAGATTACATTGTGACACAGGAAACGATTGAAGTGAATAAGTATTTATTAGGCTACACTAGTAGGCCTTATCGTTTCCCGTTGATGATTTTTTGCTGGTCGTGTAACTCGTCTCAGGTTCACTTTTGAAAATATTTCTTGCTGTCAACAGACAGAGGATGGCTTCTAGTTGTGCAAGACACTTTTGGTTTTTCGTTTTCGTGGACCAGTTCAGAGCGATTGACATTAAGTTGGTCATTTGTGGTTTATTTTCAAAATGCACGGAAGAAAGAATTCACCATAGTAACATGGGCTTTCCAATGATCTGAAGCAAGTTTTAGTTTTAAAGTTAAGTTTTGTCGAGTCGAAAAGAGATGTAGGTTGCATTTTACCCCTCGACCGCATCTGATTTTGAAACAAACTGACAAACAGAAAACGATTTTGATATCCCAGCTTGTCGCGAATGAGAATAGAACATCGTTCACCAAACGTAAATGAACAGTTGCATCTTCAACTTTGTCATGAGAGAAAACTTCATTCGAATTCAACGGAAACCGTGTTCAGGCTGCTGTGAAATTAAATAATTGTTGGAAGTGTCATCTTGAAAATGTCAAAATGGCGGAAAAATGTGCAAATATACTAGACTACCGTGAAGGATTATCTAGCAATGAGGTTTCTGTGCGCCTTCTGTGAATGTTTCAAAGTCGCGTGCTACCAAAACACCCTGAAAGCCAAAAAAGTAAACCCGCTACTTTCTTTTTTCAGACGAATTGTGTTCCAATCAAATCAAGTCTTTATTCAATTTACAAGAGATGTACAGCTCAACATAAATTATTCCGCTTGCTAAATTCTTTCATATGAGAACAGTATTATGTTATTTCGACACATTCATGTTTGGCACGAATTTATAATATACCTGACACAGTTACTACACATTTTGTCAGACGTAGATTTTTTCAATTTTTCACTGCCACCAGTTCAAATGCGACAAACGTTGCGTCACTTGTTTTGTTAACTTGTTCCAAACGATGATTAACAGAAAAGGCTCAACATGAATCTGAACTGAGTTTGTTTTGTTCGTGTTTACATTTTATTTCAATTCTTTCCCTCGCGTAACTCGATAAGGTTGAATTTTATAAATCGTAATAGCTTGAATCTAATGACGGTACCTGTTCGTGTTCAAACAACAATCAGCTCGAGAAATTTATATAATGCTCCATAAGCTCGAGTCTTGACTGTCATTTCTTTTGACCAACATCTCACATTCACTTCGTATGCGAGAAAACCGGCGGTACCACCAACCCGGACTTTCCACGCTCAAGAACTCCGGATCCTCAAACGGTTTAAGTCGGAAGTAGGCTCCTTGTTCAACAGAAAGAACTTCCCATTTCTCTACACCATATAAGGTACCTGATCCTTCATTAAGGAAACCAAAATACCGCCCGGAGTCGATCGGAATAACTTTCCAAAAGCGATCCCCAATAGATTCGCAAGCATACTGTTCCGAAGAAAATTTTAGCATACGGAGTCCAACCGCATAGCATTCCGTCACTCCTGTAGCGAAATAATTATCGTGTTTCTTGTTTTCAATTTCAACGGAACTATTCCACAGTAAAGCACTGAAAGCAGCTGGAATTATGGTTTTTATTTCACTCAAACGTTCTTGTTCCAGCAAAGATGCCGCAACCATATTTCCATCCATCAACTGCTTACTTCTGAAAACCAATGTAACAAGTTCGTGACCGTCGGAGCAATTAGAACCAATCATTGCATCGAATAAACTTCGGTAGCCCAAGACCCGATCTCTGGGGTACAACAAGTTGTCTATGAAGGATAATACATTTCCAGAGTTTTGAATTTTCTTGAAAAATGCTTCTTGAATTATCTCATCAAGATGCACAATGAAGTCGCTGTTATACGTTTCGTCATAAGCTGTAACTTCGCCGTAGTCCTTATTACGAATTTTTGCACCCCAATGCTTCATCAAAGTTGTTTTAGAATTTAGCACAGTGGACGTCAGATTTACCGAGAACCACCGCAAATCGCACTGTTGCATAGCATTCCATAAAGTCAAGATGTGGGGATTTTGTGAATGGCTACGTGATTTCATTTCGGCGTACAGAGCAGGATACGCAATCGAGCGCTGGTAACATGAAAAAGTTTCAAAAAACCGTATCACTTTTGGGATGTTAGTGCTGTTTCCGGCATAAGCTTTTCTCACGATGACATCCAGTGAAGCGTCATCGAGTGATTCCAAAAACGTATCAACCGCAAGTTGAAACTCGCCCTGCCGAATTCCACTCGCACACAGTTCTATTAACGTTTGCTTGTAATGCGCACGGCCGGCGTTTAATTGGTGTTCTAAATTGTTGATTTGTTCCTGCATGTCCTCCAGTTTTAACTCCAGACTATCCACATTCAACTGATATTCTTGCGAAACAGAATCACGAATTTCAATGGACGCTTTATCCCAACTTGCCTTCAAGGTATTGTATTTGCTTTTCCACAGGACAAGTTCGTCTAGCGAAATGCTTCCACGGATTGCCTTTTGAAACCCGCTTTCAAGGTGGAGTATACCGCACTTTATTTTAACGATCCACTTATCGCAATTAGTAGCATTGCTTTTCTCAATGTCACAAGTGACGTCAGTAGAAGCCCGGCTAGAGTATCCGTCAATTCCGTTTGTATTGCTGTCAAGATCTCGCAACTGATCTGCCGTTATCGTGCAAACTCTACGCTGATTAGTCGGAGGAAAAGATGATCTGACAATACGTGTTGAAGCGTGCACACTAATGACCCTATTTAATGCAGGTCCTTCGTTACTTACGACGCTCTGTAATTCTGTAAAATCTCGAATGATCTCAGCCAACCCACCCAGTATGTGTTGTTGTAAACTCGGATGTACTCCAGGATTTTTGCGCCGACCAATTGATGTTGGGGTTGTTCCAACTCCATTGTCTGTGCCAGGATTTGCAAATTTGAAAATTGCAGCTCGAGTAGCTATCGCCGTACTGTTGTTGGAGCTCAACCGGAACTTCTCGGAAATTCGCGTGGAGTCCACTAATATTTCGCCAGAGTTTGGGATTTGATCCCTCGGGTTGGTGTTCATACGGAATCGATCGCTGTTCAGCCCTAGGAAACAATTGTTAATCAATAAGAAATTCTAGTAACATTAAAATAGTGATTATACTTTGTCAACAAAAAGAGGAAAGAAGCGCATTTTCTTGCCTCCAGCGCAAGTAAAGGGAATCGAATCACCAATCAAATAGTTTTGAAACAAAATATTAAATTTTCCATGCAAACAAAATTCTAGCGTTCCATTCTGTAAGTTTAGAAGCACAATTTTCAAATACTGACAACAAACAAAGCCGATTCTCACCTGAGCCAGGCTGCTTGAACGAGTTTATATGTTCGTTATCAATATGCCATTGACGGGATTCGTGTTGTTTGTTTTTTGCTCCACCATCTTGTATATTTAGCCAGAACCAGCTTGCGTCTTTTCTTTCGGTTACAAAACCAAATGTTGTTTTGGTATCTGCTGTGGCGGAGGTGACGAGGTACGGCAAAGAAAAAGCTGTATTTTCGCCAACGCTTGCAAATTCAAGGCTAGTGGTTTTGTAGACTGCCACAAGAAAAACCCATAAATAAAGGAAATGCGAGATGAATTTCACAACCATTATCGGAGTTGCTTTATAGAATGACGTTCATAAAATAAGTAAAACGCTATGCACAAAGATTGTGGGGTTCACAGGGTTTTTAATTCTGGGTGTTCCTTACTTCTCAGTTATCAACTACCACATGTCTTTGTTTTCCGTATTGTTCTGCACCTTTTGAGTAGAAGGTTGATTACACGAAGCAAACTCTTGACGAGTTCTTCAAGAAAACTGTTCGACGACAAAAACAACTTTCACTTCCGACTCAACCAATTTCGATGCTTTTCAACGGATTCTTAGGGAGTCAATCGCGCCGCTATTTCATCAGCACATGACACCTGATGCGATCCATATCAAAAGCCATGAAGAGTAGGAAGCTTGAGGGAAGGATTTTATCACACATTTTACCGAAAAGAGCAGGCGCCCAAAGCACTCTTGTTTAACTCCCACTTGTTCTACTTTCTCTCAAGCTGATTTCTCCTCAAGTAAAATATCTCTCTACACAACAGGCCAACGCGTATGGTGTTACCAGCAGCGTAACGAGCACATCCAGCAAATTTCGATAAACTGCGTTTCAGCAAAACGTGGCAAAAGAGCAAAAAAGTACTCGCGCCGGTGAAACTCTGTTGTTGTTTGCATTTCATTAAGCAACTTTAAAGTAGAATAATTTAGCGATGAATTGGTGGCAAACATTGCCATCGAATATGACCAATCAATGTCATTAAAATCCTCTTTGTTGACTGCTATTGGGGTGAAAAGTTTTTCAACTAACAAACATGCGGTTTTGTTAATATTAGGTCACCAGCACCTCCAATTCAAAATGCCACATAGTTTTTGGAAGCACACGGATTGGAAAATTTGTCATAAGTAGAAAATTAATTCTACAGCTTCCGTGTTATAAAAAATTAGCACACACAACAAGCCGAGGCGCAGAAACAGTTTGGCTGTCAAGCTTCAAGTTTGAACATAGTTCTCATTTTCTGGACATTGACAAGATATTGCAACGAAATGTAATGAATAAATACTGCAAGCGCCAGCAAACATTAAGCTTGAACAGTAGAGTTTGGAAGTTCAAGTTCAAGGTCGAATAAGACGTGAGGATAGGCTTTCTCTAACGCTACAACATAAGAAACGTGGGAGAATATCACACTGGCTGAGTTTGAAACTTTCCCTGACTTTCTCTGGCTTGTTGGTATTTTTGTAGCTATATGTGTATTCTTTTGGTATGCCACGCCTGGTCACTCTCTTACTTCGTAATACTAAGAGGAGGCAAGTTGGATCATTCGCCAGCTCGTGTAGAAAAAGTTTGTGATTTTTGAATTGCGAATCTAGGTGAAGATCTAGGAATTCACAACAACAGCTTCACAGCCAGTGATTACTTGATCTTTGACAAAATTGGTAATCCTGAGCAAACGTTCGACGTCACTGATATTGGGAGAGACAAGTAGCCAAAACATCGTTTCAAAAAAGTAACAGAATCGGCAAATCTGTTTTTGCAATATGGATAAACGATATTGATAAATGATGTACAGAAAAGTCCCCAAAAACTATATGGATTTTTCGTTAAATCTATGATTCGAGTGGAGTAAAACTTCTTGTATATTTAGCGGCATCCAACTTTGAAAGGTTAATGAAATTTAAATGGGTTTTCACAGGATATGTTCGTTTCGTCGTGTCCGATTTTCCGTGTAGCTTGTCTGAGACATTCTTAGGTTGATTATTCCAGAGCTTATATATCAGACCAGATTATATTTGAAATGAAAACTGTGTCATGTCAAGACGAAAGCGTCGTCATCAGTTTTGTTAAAATGTTCAATTTTGGCAAACTTCAAATCAATATTCCAAATGACTGACTGAGCCGAGGGAACTACCCATGAGAACTTTTGAACTTTCGAAAGAATCTTGATTATCGACAGACACTTGAAATTTAAAGTCGTCTTTTACTTAACTGCTGACGGTTTCCTCTTATACAGACCGCTTCTCGCCTTTTTTAACAGAGGAACCACCAAAGAATAATATTTTATGTGATCGTCAGAAACTGCAATGAAAATACAAAACAGACTCGTTTCCTCATTCCTTTATTAGTACACGGCGGTTTCCTTCAAAATGCCGACAATCTATACAGAAATGGGAATATAAACAAAGGCCCATTGGATAAAAGGTATCTTTTCCCTTTTGGTTTTCCCCAGGTACGAACAGTAATAATAACAACTTATTACGTTATCGCTAGCTTAAAAGATTCGTCGACACGATTTCTTCTACTATTGAAACTACTGCGTTCCCTCAACTTTACATTACATTGCTTCACAAGCGATGTGCAACACGCTTTTCATTTTTCGATTCCGTGCACCAGTTCCGTCAAATTGACATTTAAAAGGACCGCTTGAGTTCAATGCACATGTACATTCTAACCTATCCAGAACTTGCGCAAAATAAAGTCACCGTAACAACGACTAGATGAAAGTGTCTTCTATATATACATAACCTGGAACTAAATGTCAAAGGGGTAGCCTATGTTTGACGCCTTGCGTTCTATTCTAGCGATGTACGAAACGCAACAAACAAAGACACTTGAATGAAGAGTGACATAATCGAGCTAACTTGTTAGTTTTCTCATTGTTCTAGTTCAACTATTTTGTCAGGGTCAAGTACAGGTCTACCGAATTGAGCTTCAATATCCCGGAGGGCGTTTATGGATCGGTTTCCGTTGACCAAATTGATGGCTATGTCGGATTGGCCAAAGTGACCAGTGACCAGTACATTCAATACGGTGTAAGTATTTTTCGCAATCTGGTCTCTTGTTAGCGTCCAGGGGCCTTCAACTTCATAAATGCGACAAAACAGAAGCATTTTACCTCTTTAGCTAAACTTTGCTCCTGCTCATTGGTCTCGTCGACCCAACTGGAAATCGAACTTGCCATCCTTGTTAATTATATTACTTGATCACAGATTCCTCACCGGATTACAACTGATTGCCGCAATTGTTTACAATTTCAAACTCTGAAAACAATCCAAAGTCCTTTAGTTAGTGATGTTCAGAAACAAAAGAAAATTCAATCACATTAATAATTTAACTGATTGAAATATACCTCAATTATCAGTTGATTGACTTCAAATTACAGTTAACCCGTAACGCAAGCCGTGTTGTTTGATATTCTGCAATCAATTGCACCCAGGAAAACCGGCTCACGGCGTATGCATACAACATGCAATCAAACGAACCACTCATATCTCGCGCGCTTGTCGTGTGCCTGTTGATTCTTGATGCAACTCAATGGCCTCTATACATTCAATGGATTTTCTTCAGAATTAATAATTCGTTTGTTGTTGTTGCCGTAGCTACAGTCGACAGCTTTTCAGCTTGTTTTCAAAATCAGCTTTTTAACTTCAGTAACGATTCGGCTTCCGCATAGTTTGCTATGCGTTCCAAATTCTAAGCTAAAATCCATAGAAATTCAGAATTTTTGAAATTCAACGTCCAGTGTCTAGTTCTAGTCATCTGATTCTCAACCCAAGATGCCCACTTCCGGATGTCAAAATTGCGACTGCTGCTGCGG